>SKCR01044117.1:0-293625 GCA_019454045.1 Zanthoxylum bungeanum
AGGCAAGTATTGAATTTGGCAACATTCGTTCGAATACTCGCTAAAACGCGCTCCATATATATTCTACTCGTCATATTAATCAAAAGTATTAGTTGGACTAATATTTTATGTTGTTTTAAATATCTATATAGTTGGACTATATACAAACTCATTCAATATATAGTTGATTTTTATATTGGATTATTAGTAATCAATATAATTTCATTAACATGAAGTTTGATTTTATAATTAGATTATAGTATCAATATTAAATTAAGTTGATTAAATAATTGGATTTTTAATCATCTAATAAATAGTACCTTATAAATTGATTAATAGTTGGACTATTAAAATCAAGAAGAATTGAAAAGTTGAAATATATAATCATTGGATTAAATGCTTTAAATGATTTAATTTTCATATTGGGAACAATATAGTTAATTTATTTGATACTAACTTATTATGACTAAAAGCCCATATTAAGCAATAGTAGAGCATAAAGTCTTTGGAAGATTTATGTGATGATGACTTTAGTGCTTAATAATATACTTACAATAAATCTATCTTTAGATTTAAAAGTATTAAAATTGCAATTAATAATTCTTGGAGAATTAATTGACTATTCTAGTGGAGAAAAGTCAAAGTTTGCAATTGGGCATGTAGCACTAGGTGCACATCATTTCGATATTCTAAAACCCAAGGCTTGGCCAAGGTTTGTGAAATATTGAAAAGTAATTGACATATCCCAAAGTGACTACCATTTGGATATGGAAGACACGAAGGAATTAAAGATAGGCGAGGCTCTAACTTTAAAAATATTTGTCAAAGTTATGTTTACTACTAGTATTGAAATTGGATTTTGAATACTTAGTGTGGTACATAATATATATATGTATTGACGTTCAGAATCCGCTGTGAGCTGGATACTGGCTTCAAGCTGAGATTTCTCTGCGAATTAGAAACGGGACGAAAGTCGCTGTTTCGACCGTAGATAACCTAAGTTTAGGAACTACCCTTTGGGTATGTACTTAAATTAGGAAATGTAATAATGTAACTAGTTTGACTAGAGACATTATCTCTATATCAGTGTTTAATCCGATGCGGATAAAACCTTTATATTCTAGAACACTAAAGTGTTTCATTATAAAGATGATACTGAGATAATACATTGGATGTAAATAACAGAATTTATATTTTGAATATAATAAAATCTCAAACATATAAAATGACAAATAAATAGCTCAAATTGATTTGATCAATAGAGACTTTTTGTGGCATTGTTGTCTAGGACACAAATAAACAAGACTCGTATATCCACACTTTTGAAGAGGATACTAGGACTGATTTGACTATTCAAATAAGGTCTACGAATCTAGTTTATTAGGTTAAAAACCTAAAATACTATTTACTACTTGTAATAGTAAAAGGGCCACCGATCTGTTAGCCCTATTCATGGTGAAGTAAGTGGGCCCATATCTAGCTAGGCTAGATGTGAACATGAAGATTTCGTGACCTTAACGGATGTGGCATCACGTATGGTTATGTGTTTCTTTTGAAAACACAAATACGAAACTTTGAGTTTCGACACGAAGAAAACGAAACGGATCGGCTATAGTGTTATTCCCCACGGTAAAACCGAAATGGAAAATACTTAAGCAGTAAGTTTCATATATAAATGAAAGAGTACGGTGTTTCTTTCATATGAGGACTCCTCCCGAGACACGTCAGTTAGACGGTGTGTCTGAACTAAAAAACCAATTTTGTTGGACATGATAAGGTTTATCACGAGTCGCTCTGATCTACATTTCCTTCAACAAGATATGCATTAACAGTGCAAAACTTATTTAGAAGAATAAGGTTCCATATAAATCTGTTTGACAGATATCATATAGGATATGAACAGGAAAGAAACGAGGTTTCTCATCCTGATAATTTGGGAATGCCAGGCATAAAGTTTGGATGATACCAAACTAGAACCCAAATTAGATTATGCCAATATAGGTTTTATCCTAAGGGAAACCATAAGTATAGTACTTATAATCCCACATAAGAACAATGTGATTGTTGCTCACACCATGCGGTTTTCCTGAGAGGAATACCGATATGCAATGGTCAGTGGGAGGATAGTAATACTCAATGAAAATCGGAGTAATACTATTCATAGCACGAGTCCTTAATGGAACACAAACAATTCATCTATGATGTCTGTACCATTAATCTTCAAATACACAAGAATCGGGTAGATAGGATAGAGTCAGAAACAACCTAGGGTATGGGTTTCTGATCTAACCATAAGATGTAATCTTATGAGGTGTACCATCCGACTACGTTATAAGGAAGTGATACGAGTATCGACTCCCTGTTATGGCAAAGTGCCATGAGTCCGAAATGGATTCCATGTATAACGACTATTATGGATACTAGTTGTTGTACCACAAGGCGTTGTGCCTATGGTACATTATACGTCTTCAAGGAAGACATACATGGATGACAAATAACCAACTTACAAAGCTAGGCTTTTGACGGAAAGGTATCGTTATCAACATTGTGTTAATAACGGTTCAACCTTTTACCTGTTGCCATGGTAAGTCCATTTTGAAGATGCTTGTTGATAACTGTATATTTCATTTATGAAATATGTCAGTTACAAATCAAAATCGCTTTCCTGAAAAGGAAACCTTTTGGAGGATGTTTACAACATCCTGACGATTTTGTATAACCGACAAACAAGGTTTGCGGGTTTTTGATCCATGTTTGGATCAAAGCAAGCATAAGGTTCTTGGAACTGACGTTTTGAAATAATCATAATGGTTTATGATTTAACTCAAAACGGAATAATTCTTGTGTATATAAGGAGGTTAGTGGGAGAGCGCACTCACAGTGAAATTCCCATAAAGCAATTGGTGAAAGCTTGGCTTTCATAAATATTCTTTCAATAGAATTCTCCGTAGAATTCTGGGAGTAACAACCTTTATTCAAGGAATAAAGATCTACTGGGATAGATTTGGAGTTTGTTAACACTCTCTGGGAAATAGTACATTTAAAATGTACTTGTATTGGTGTCTCATACGCTTCGAGCATATGGAGTCACAATCGGGTCAATCCAAGTACTAGTCACTGGATTGAAGTTAAGAACATCTGTTAGTATCTCTGAGAACTAAAGATGCTATCTTTACTATGGAGAAGGAGAACTTGAAGTGACTGGGATCACTGCAGCAAGTTTCCAAACGATTAATACTGTGGTACTATAAAGTTTGAATAACGGGACAGTGAGCTGGAAATCTTCCAAGCAGATAACTGTTGCCGAATAAACAACAAATGCGGATTATTGTTGCAGCTGAGCAGCAATAGAAGCCATTTGGATCAAAAATAAATCTAATTAGATTAGATATAGTTCTGTTAGCAGCTGAGCTAGGCGTCAGCACAAGGCTAAAGAATTAAAGGTCTCATCGACGATCCAGATATATACTTCTATATTCATCTGATTCGTTCGGATCATACATCGTGGCGATGTGATGATCGTATAAATCGCGTCAGACGATAATCAAGCAAATCCGCTGACGAAAACCTTTCCTCCAGCAATTTGAGCGAATTGTACATAGTTCGGGTGTTAGACACTCATGACTGGCTATTGCCAAGTGGGAGATTGTTGGATAATATGACCCATAGCGTCACTATTTGCACAGATCATTGTGTGTTGTAGCAAATTAACTATGTAATAAGGAAATTGCACTCTCATCATTTGTGATTAGATCACCAAATATAAATGAAGAGATGTCCCTATGATTAGTTCCTGGATTGAGATGATATGAGACAGTATCAGTCCACGAAGGATTAATCATTAATTCCCTAGCCGTAGTATTATCGAGACTGGACATCGATAATGCGGAATAGGCTAGTATTGCACTTGTGCGCGTTGTGAGGGCACAACGACATAGTTCTCATATATATAAGTATTGGATACTTATGCAAGTGCGATAGGAGGTCGTGTTTCACCGATGGTACGGGAAACAGCTTCGCTCTGGATAGACCCCTCGGAATCCCATTGGTATTATGACGATGTGTCCTATGGGAGGCCGAAATCAAGGTAGGTGTGTATAGTCTTAACCTGAGACTTACATCGCTAATGCTTACGACAATCGATATACTTTAGTTGAGTCGTCTAGGACTGTAACCGGTTCTGTGTACGCCAATGCCGGGTATATTGAGAATCGTAGTGTATTGGATGTGATGTCAAGACGGAAGTGTCACTCCAGTCATAATGGAGATGATGTCACGCAGGATACGGTACGGTATTAGTGCTCTTAAAGTTATGCGCATCCAATCGTGATATTATGACCAGGTCATGAATATCCGATTATATAGACTATTACCAGACATCCGATATGTGTTTCGGACGGGGCAGACACTTATCCAGCCCCAGCCCTAGCACGTGACTATCCGATACTGGCCGATATGCACAATACATTAGTATACTACGCTTGATACAGATCTTAATATTCTTAAATGGATATGTCCGGAGAATTGGTAGACTTGGTGCTTTGCTAGGAGTCGACCTTGTCTCGTAAATCGGTAGAACGTAGTACTTGGTACGTACGTGATTCGGATACTCCGACGACCGTATTTACTACCATGCCAGATTATCCGGGGATCTCATGGGTCGCTTCCCGATAATCCACCGATGACGCACAACTCGCACTCTTGAATAATCTGGGATTATACAGAAGAGAGAGAAAATTAATCTAGGATTAATAACGGAGATATTTTATCTGGGATAAAATGTCGTCTAAAGAGAGAGAACGATTAATTCGGAATTAATCGATGTATTAATATATTCGATATATTAGACGAAATTAGATTTCGACGCGGAATTAAAATCAGATTTTAATTCGGGCAAACGAGTTAATTTAGAATTAATTCGTTAGCGACGTAAATAATAATTTCGCCAGGCGCAATTATTTATTTAAATTCGATAGAATTAACGTCGCGACATAAGCTCGGTATTTCGGAAATATCGAACCCGAACGCGTGAGTGCACGTGGGCCCACTTTCATTTGGAAACGTGTGGGGCCCACATGACACATGTCATTCTAATGCTTTGCATGTAGATTGTGTACATTGCACTCAATGTCATTGCATGGAGTTTGAGTGTTTGACACTCTAAGCCATTGCATGTTATGTGTCATAATTTTATTATTAATTAATGAAAATTATGGCATAAATATAAATTGATTTTTGGTAAATCATTTTAATAACTTAATACACAATTCAAACTCTCTCATTCTCTCTTCTCACCTCACGCCCAACTGAAACATGTTACTACTGGTTTTGGAAGCCAAAAAAACCGTGAGCAAGGGAAGCCAAGAGTTGGGTTTTCATGGTGAAAACCGCAAGTGCTAGCACACTACGAGTCTTGCGAAGGTGGTAGGGAGGTTCACCCATGAGCCGGGATCCATTGGACGAAGCTCGGAGCTCCGTTTCTTCACTCAATTTTCTGTTTTTGTAGGACAGTGGACTGTTGCAGTGGTGAGATCAAGGCAGTGCGTTTTTGGGCTTGAATCGTCTCCAAATCGACATAACCGATCAATGTGAGTATTCCCGCTACCTCCGTTGGTGTGTTCACACATTATTTCATGTCTTGTTTGATCTTGGGACCTTAGATAATTTTCAACATCAGGTACCTTTATTTTTACATTATTGATATCTCATTAGCTTGTGAAGCTATGTCATCCAGTTGGATTTTAGATTCTGCTTATCCAATTCACATTTGTAATTCGTTGCAGGTGCTGAAGGAAAGTAGACGACTAAAATCTGGGGAGATGCAATTGCGATTAGGGAGTGGCGACTCTTTTGATGCATTTGCTATGGGCTTATGCGAGATTCCCCTACCTAGTGGGAGCCTTTTGTTGCATGACTGCTTTTTTGTACCAGGATGTATTGCGAACATTGTATCACTTTTGTATTAGATACTGAAGGATATAATTTAAATATTAAGAATCGTTCTTTATATTTATTTGATAGATATAATGTCCAGATCCTTGTTTGTGCAAATGAGCATGGTCATTACATTTTGCATTCCTCACAAGATATCTTTAATGCTGGAATTAATAAACGTAAAGTACCTGATATGAATAATACTGAACTATGGCATATGAGGTTGGGTCATATAGGCGTGAAACGCCTAACCCAGTTGGTTAGGAATGGTTTGATACAAGATCTTACCATTGAACCTTATCCAACTTGTGAATCTTGTATTCCGGGGTAAAATGACCAAAGCCCCATTTTCGGGTGTAAGACACTGAGCCACTGACTAAATGGAACTAATACATTCTGATGTATGTGGTCTCATGAGTCACACTGCTCACAATGGTTTTTCTTACTTCGTTACCTTATTTGATGAAACAGAAATCAGAAACCTTTGAAAAATTCAAAGAATTCCGAAATGAAGTAGAAAAATCGACTGGTAAATATATTACATGTCTTCAATCTGATCGAGGTGGTGAATATATGAGTGGTGAGTTCACCGATTATTTAAAGGAGAATGGGATTCTCGCTCAATATACTCCTCCGGGTACTCCACAGCACAATGGAGTGTCCGAAAGGAGAAATCAGACTTTATTGGATATGGTTCGATCGATGTTGAGTTTTACAGATTTGCCTTATTATTTATGGGGTTATGCTCTTTTAACTGCTGCTCATCTTTTGAAAAAGATTCCTTCAAAGGTTATTCCTACGACTCCGTATCAGATATGGACCGGTAGGAAACCGAATTTTAATTATGTTAAGATTTGGGGCTGTCCTGCCTATGATAGGATGGCTCAGCAAGATAAGCTTTCGCCTCGAGGGCAAAAGTTTAGGTTTGTTGGAGATCCTTCAAATACGAATGGATATTTTTTCTATGATACCGAGCATCAAAATGTGTTCGTACCTCGCTTTGCAAAATTTCTAGAGGTAGAATTTTTGTCTGAAGGAGGTAATCATAGACAGGTTGAACTTGATGTAGTAAAACCTGGAATCAACGAACCATTGGAGGAACCTGAAGTTCAAATAGATGAAGAGCCTTCAACACACACACTCCGTAGGTCCCAAATGGTGTCTAGACCTCTGATGAGCGGAAAATATATCAATATTTACCGCCCCTTTTACTTAATATTTTGTTTAGTTTCTCTCGGGTTTGATGAACGTTTTGATATGTTTTATTTTATTTTGCAGATAAAATAATATCGGGACTCAATGAAATCATTTAGGATGAAATGTGGATCAAATAAGGGCAATTATTGGACTTGATATATTAATTTTGGAGATTGGAAACTTGAAAGGGCGTTTTTGACGAAGTGCAGTTTTGGAAATTCCAGTTTTGTGCATCTGTCGTATTTTGGGGATAACTGTTTACTCAGATATCGGATTGAGCTGATTCAAGTTTCAGATTAAAGAAGACTCAAAGATCTACAACTTTTAAAGAGAACATATTTTCAAATTCGGATGATTTCATGACCGAAATTGATGAACCATCCAGAAGTGTGTGGAGTGTAATTATTAAAAGTCATTATCAATCATTTTCAAAGCAAAATATTAATTAATAAATAATTAATAAAAATTATCAAATCACCACCAAACAAGATAAGAAATTAGTGGAGCAATTATGGATTTGGTGGAGTAATTAGTGGAGAAATTAATAATGGATTTGGTGGAGAATTGATTGATGATTTGATGGTGGCAAAATTTTGCCTATAAATACCAAGCCATTTCATTTGTAAATTCATACTTTCTTCTAAGAAATTCTTAATGAATAAATAAGAAGATTGTATCTAGTTTGTTTATTTTTAGTTTTCAGTAATTAATTTTCAGTTTCGCACTTTCTTTTCTTTACTTTTCAGTTTTTACTTTCCGCAATTTACTTTTACGAACAATACTTTTCTTTCTTTAATTTTTCTGTTTTTACTTTTCAGTAATGACGAGGTAACTTCCCTAGCTAGGGTGAAAGGTAACTCTTTTACTATTGCTATTTAGATTAATCTCCCTTAAATATAATATATTCACTATTTAAAATATTGACTTAAAAAGGATACCGCTATATTGGTCGGTTGGTAATTCATTTTAATCTGGTTTTAACCTGACTAATCAAGGATACCGCCAGATTGGTCGGTTGGTAATTAAAATTTCTTACCGCCTATATGGCAGGTTCATGGACAAATCTTTTTACCGCCTTAATGGCCAGTTGGACTTAATTTGACTTAATCAGGTTACCGCCTATATGGCTGGTTGGTAATGTTATCACAAGTTTATATATTATATTATGGGAGATATCTAAATTAGTAGTAGTAAAAGTAATTCCTTTTACCTTAGCATTTTATTTTATTGTAATTTACTTTTCAGTATTTACTTTACCGTATTTTTACTTTATGTCTTTTATTTTCAAGTTTTTACTAGCCCTAGTTATGTGTTGTAACTAAATTAGTTATCTGGGGTTGTGATGAATTTCAATATCACTGTTTTATAAGGGTTAGATTATAGGTTGGGTAATTTAAAGATTTATTTATTGAGTTTTAATCTTAATGCTTTTTATTAACTGGCCATTAATAAAATTGATTAGGTAAACTTAAAATGAACTAGACATAGGGATTTTAAGTTTAAGACCTTAGACTCAATAGCCCACGATCTTCCTTGAGGATAGATAACCCTTTAATAGATTTCCTTACAGGATAGGAATAAACCTGTCGGGCGGGGGTAGCCATAATTGGAACTCAAACTTAATGAATCTAGGTAATTTGGTTGACATAGACATATGGTTCAATTGGATTATACTAGGTATTTGTAATTGACCATCGGAAGAGGCTTTTACATAATTTAGTGTTCCAGGTTAATAAATCAACATATTACCCAACTTTAAGATAACCACTTCATCTTTAAAATGATATTGGAAGAAATCACAACCCTAGATAGTTTTTAATATTGAATTTTCTTAAAACCTATTTTCGACTATTTTATTTACTTGCTTTTAAATTTAGAATCGTCACCATTTCAAATCAATCAATCAACTTGTTAGATATTAGTAATCATTTGACCTCATAAAATTAATAGTTTAGATATTAAGTCCTCGTGGGATCGATATTTTTATACTACTGACGATACGTGCGCTTGCGTTATACGTGTGTGTTTACGCCGGTCAAGTTCTTGGCGCCGTTGCCGGGGACTTATTTATCTTTTACTATTAGTTTAGGGGTTAGATACCTTTACTTATATCTAATTTCTTTTTACTTATTGTTTTTGTTTTCTTGTGTTTCAGGTTCTCAGAAACTTCATGAGACGAACCAGAAGCTTTGAACTCCGACCGCTTGACCCAGAAATTGAAAGAACCATCAGACAGTTGAGAAGGGAAAGGCGAGAAGGCCAAGAAGCTTTAGTCAACATGGAACCTGAACCTTTAAACGTTGCACCACCAATTCCCATTCGAGACAGAACCATTCCGGTGGTGGTTAACAGACTCATTTCCTGTATTGTAATCCTCCCTTACCAGCAAATGCGTGTGACATCAAAACATGCATTCAGATGATTCAGCAGTCAGTTCAGTTCGGGGGGAATGCAACTGACATCCTTCCCCCATCAGCAACTCCTGGAAGTTTGCGGCACTTTTAACTACAACAGAGCATCAGAAGAAGCAAGGAGACTGCGAATTTTTCCATATTCCCTGAAGGACAGAGCTAAAGCTTGGCTACATTCACTACCAGCAGGTTCTATCACAACTTGGAACACTTTAGCCACCAATTTCTTGCAAAGTACTTTCCACCAGCCAGAACCGGAAAATTGAGGAATGACATCACATCCTTTGTACAACAAGATTCAGAATCCCTCTGCGAAGCTTGGGAAAGGTACAAAGATTTACTCCGGAAATGTCCTCACCATGAGATTCCAAAGTGGCTACAAGTTCAGACCTTCTACAATGGACTTTCTGGAATAATGAGAACCACAATCGATGCTGCTGCTGGAGGAGCCTTGATGGCAAAAGGAGAAGATCAAGCTTGGGACCTAATCGAAGAAATGGCCAACAACAATTCCTTGTGGCCAACAGAATGGAGCATGATCCAAAGAATTGCAGGAATTTATGAAGTTGGAGCAAACACAGCAGTGAATACCAGGCTGGATCAGATATGCAAATGTCTAGAAACACTTAGCACGCAAGTTGTGAACATCACTGGATCCACAAGTTCACCATATGGAGGAGCACCAGAGTCAAACCAACTTGAAGAAACGGTGAATTATGTCAGCAATTTCAACAGACAAGGAACAATCCATATTCCAACACCTACAACCCAGGGTGGAGGAATCATCCCAATTTTTCATGGAGCAACAATTCAGGCCAACAGCAGAACTATCCACCTGAATTCCAGCAACAGAACAAAAGCCAGGAGCAAGCAAATGAACCAGGAATAACAGAAGTGTTGACCCACTTGAAAAAGATAGAAGCAAAACACGACTCTCACGCAGCAAGATATGATGCTATGTTTCAATCCCAAGCAGCATTAATTCAAAGTCATTCTGCTTCTATTAAAGCACTGGAGAATCAAATGGGACAACTGGCAAATGCTCAGAGTTACTGACTGCCAGGTACCCTTCCTAGCAACACAGAGCCAAATCCAAGGAACCGAGGGAATGAGCAATGTCAAGCCATCACCTTGAAAAGTGGTACTGAAATCAACAAAGATGTTGGAATCAAGGCAACCATTGAAGATGTTCCAAAAGAAGCAGAGCAACAGATGGAGGAAAAAGAAGCAAAGGAAAAAGAACAGATTACTCCACCTCCACCTTTTCCTCAGCGTCTTCAGAAAAACAAACTGGACAAGCAGTTTGCTCGATTCCTGGAAGTATTCAAAAAGCTGCACATCAATATTCCATTTGCAGAAGCCTTGGAACAAATGCCCACCTATGCTAAATTCATGAAAAATATTCTTTCACGAAAACGGAGATTGGGAGATTACGAGACAGTAGCATTAACAGAAGAATGCAGTGCCATCATTCAGAGGAAACTTCCCCCGAAGTTGAAAGATCCTGGCAGTTTCACTGTTCCTTGTGTCATAGGAGAACATAACTTTGGTAAGGCTTTGTGTGATTAGGTGCGAGTGTTAACTTGATGCCTTTTCTATTTTCAGGAAATACAGATTGGAGAAACAATGCCAACTTCAGTCTCACTGCAACTTGCTGATAGAACGCTCGTATTTCCAAGAGGCGTAGTTGAGGATGTGCTGGTCAAGGTTGACAAATTCATTTTCCCAGCAGATTTTATTGTCCTTGATATGGAGGAAGACGCAGACGTGCCAATCATCATTGGGAGACCATTCTTGGCTACAGGTCGAACCATTATTGATGTACAAAAAGGAGAATTAACCATGAGGGTACAGGACCAAGAAGTAACATTCAATGTTTTCAAGGCCATGAATTTCCCAGATGATGAAAAAAAGGAGGAATGTTTCAGACTCGATGTGATACACAGTACCATTCAGAACTCTGATGAAAGACAAAGTTCTACTGATAAACTTAAAACATGTCAATTGCCTGTAGAGTCTAAAGATAAAGCGTCTTTTACACTGAAAGAGCCAATTCTTGCACTACAAGCAACAAAAGAGAAAAAGTTCCACCAGCTCAATGAATTGGAGGAATTTCACAATCAGCCTTTTGAAGATGCCAAATTGTACAAAGAAAAGGGCAAGAAAAGACATGATGAAAAGTTAGTGCGCATACAACTGGAACCAGGGCAGAAGGTACTGTTAAAAAAATCAAGGGTGAAATTCTTCCCATGGAAGCCAAAATCACGGTGGTCAGGTCCATTTGTGATCACCAAAGTTTTACCAATAGAGCCGTTGAGATACATGATCCTGACGCTAACAAACTTTCAAGGTTAAAAACAACGTGTCAAGCACTACTGGGGAGAATCATTTGAGCGACAAAAAGAATGTGTTACACTTTCAGATCCAGCTTAACGTTCGAGAAGCCAAGTCTGGCTGAAGACTTTAAACTTAGCGCTAGCAGGGAGGCAACCCATGCAATTTGTGTATATATTGTGATTTGGTGTGTTTTATTTTTGTGTGTTTAATTTTTGCAGGATTAGTCATTTCAAAATGGAAGATGCTCTCGCAAATCTTCGCAAGCAATTTCCTTCTCTCCCTCAAAAATCTCTGATGAAAGTTTACAAAGCTCGCTTGGAACGGATGAGGTTACTGACAATTCACGGTGTTCCTAATGATATTCGTTGGGTAATTGAAGCACGAGTCCGATTGGCAGGTGAGTCTTCTGACTCTTTTATTTCACATCTGCCTGGTTTTGGAAGAAGCACCTATGCAAAGAAACGAAGAGCTAAGCAAATGGGTGTTGTCAAATGTGCACGATTTAATTGCAACACTCGTTGTCGTTCTTTAGGAATGGTGTCTGATAATCGTGAAGACAAAATTAAATTCATTAGGGATGGCTGAGTAAGGAGTCTTTAGATGATATATCTTTAACTCTTGAGACGCATCCCAGTGGATATGTTCACATAGCCATTCGTAATTACATACACAATTCCAAAAGAAAGACAACAATTAAGTCTCGGGAATCTGACTCAAAAAGACCCTGTTTGCCAATTTATAAGAAAATTGGATGGGAAGCTTGTCCGTGACGCATATACGTCAATCAAGCCGTTACTTTTCTTGTAAATATTATATCTCTTTGTCTTTTCTTAATAATTGTGATTTGTTTTGTTGTTTTCTTTTATTTTCTCCGACAGGATCCAGACCTTTTTGACTATCACGATATTATTTCGCTACTAATCGTCCTCTGGAAGATACTTGTGCTATTTTTACTCACCCTTTTCAGGTACTATAAATTCAGCCCGTCATTGCACTTTTGAAGGCATCCCAAGTTGAGAAAGAAATAAATAAAAAATGGAAGCCACTTCAAGAAGACGAGTTGAAAACATCTGTGTGTTTTGCGGTACTAGTGTTGGTACTAAGCCACAATACGTAGAGGCAGCACAGGAATTGGGTCGAGTCTTAGCAGCAAGGAATATGCACTTAATATATGGCGGGGGCAATCTTGGACTAATGGGGATCGTTTCAAAGGCCGTTCAGGAAGGAGGCAGTCATGTCTTGTGAATCATCCCAAAACCCTTGGTAGAGGCAAATCTTATTGGATCCTCAAACGGCGAGGAATTGATCGTGCCAGGTATGTCTGAACGACTGGTAGAAATGATTAACCGTGCTGATGCTTTTATCGCTTTGCCAGGTGGCTTGGGTACATTGGAGGAAATATTTATAGTATTATCTTGGGCGAACCTGAACATACACCAGAAACCACTTGGACTGTTTAATGTTGATGGATTTTATGATTTTCTTTTTGTGTTTCTTGATGATGCTCGGAGAAATGGGTTCGTGTCAAAACCTTTAAAAGAACTCATCTTTACTGCCAGAACCGCTCCGGATCTAATAGACCAACTCATAGCCTATGAACCACAAGTTGACCCTATCCTTTCAAAGATAAATTGGTCCGAGGACGATCGTGGTAAGAGGTGTAGGATTAATCTGGATCTTAACCTTTAATTTCCTGTAGATTTTCAGCTAACCAGGTACAACCTTCTTAACTCTCCTTTTACTGTTTAAGACATTGGGGACAATGTCTCATTTAGGTTTGGGGGGAGGGAATTAGTTGATCAGTACCTTGTTTTTTTTACTTTGTATGTTATTTTTATTTTTAGTTCAAAATTTTTCGAAAAATACAAAAAAAAAAATTGAAATTTTTTTAAAAAATTACAAAAAAATTTTGCGTTTTTTTTTTTATTCTGACTAAAAATGTGAAATTGGTAAAAGGTAGCTGAGTAAGGAGTTTCCACTTCTGAGACGTATCTCAAACCTATTTTGAAACAAGTTAATTTTTGTTTATTTCATTTTGAATTATTTAATTTGTAAATTCTCCATAAAATTGACTAAAATGAATCTTCATATGCTCAGTTGACAGATATTATCAACATACATGGTAACATACGGACATGAGCTAAAATTGAAAAGTTTGTAATATCCAGTGCTCTAGTTTAATTGGAGGAAGCATCTCAAAAAGCAATGGAGTAAAAAAAAAAAAAAAAAAAAAAAAACGTCTGAGATCCGAGTTATTAAGTCTGTAAGGGTGTTTTAACACCTAGTGCCCAGCCAACTGGTTTGGGAGTCACTGGCCCAAAACTCGTTACATGGATCAAAGATGCTGCAAAAAATATATATATATTTGAAGTCTGAGTAATTAAGTCCGTAGGGGTGTCTTAACACCTGGTGCCCTAAAACCAACTGGTTTGGGAGCCACGAACCCAACACCGGCACATAGATGGAAGATATTGTATATAAATAAAAAATAGAGAAAAAAATCAAAGAAAAAAATCAGAAAAATGAAAAATTATTCCATTGCTCCAAAAAGGTGTGAAATCTGATAGAACTTTAGGATAAAAATATACTCTTATCAACTACACTTATGACTGTTGTGGGCAAAAATAAATTGATTAATATTTTGGCCATGTATATGAAGAATGGTAAAAATAATCGGAGAATTTACTTATTCAGTAATTTAAAATAAACAACACAACTAGTAACTTGGAGTAGAAGTTTCACCTGATTAGTCACTAACATCTTTATTCTCTTTTCGCTTGTCTTTTTGCTTTTGTGTGCATTAGTTTTAACTAACTTTTTACTTTTGTAAAACGTTGTGGGTATCGTGCTGTAAACCCTCACGAGACTACAACTCGTCCACTAGGGATACCTAGGGGTTTAAAGGCTTGTTGCATACGCTAAATGCAACCGTGATCCCTACGAAAGTGGCTTAGTTTAATTTTAATATTTTTTGTTGTTTGCTTGAGGACTAGCAAAATGTTAGGTTTGGGGGTGTGATGAGCGGAAAATAATCAATATTTACCGCCCCTTTTACTTAATATTTTGTTTAGTTTCTCGGGTTTGATGAACGTTTTGATATGTTTTATTTATTTTGCAGATAAAATAATATCGGGACTCAATGAAATCATTTAGGACGAAATGTGGATCAAATAAGGGCAATTATTGGACTTGATATATTTTTTTTGGAGATTGGAAACTTGAAAGGGCGTTTTTGACGAAGTGCAGTTTTGGAAATTCCAGTTTTGCGCATCTGTCGTATTTTGGGGATAACTGTTTACTCAGATATCGGATTGAGCTGATTCAAGTTTCAGATTAAATAAGACTCAAAGATCTACAACTTTTAAAGAGAACATATTTTCAAATTCGGATGATTTCATGACCGAAATTGATGAACCATCCAGAAGTGTGTGGAGTGTAATTATTAAAAGTCATTATCAATCATTTTCAAAGCAAAATATTAATTAATAAATAATTAATAAAAATTATCAAATCACCACCAAACAAGATAAGAAATTAGTGGAGCAATTATGGATTTGGTGGAGTAATTAGTGGAGAAATTAATAATGGATTTGGTGGAGAAATTGATTGATGATTTGATGGTGGCAAAATTTTGCCTATAAATACCAAGCCATTTCATTTGTAAAATTCATACTTTCTTCTAAGAAATTCTTAATGAATAAATAAGAAGATTGTATCTAGTTTGTTTATTTTTAGTTTTCAGTAATTAATTTTCAGTTTCGCACTTTCTTTTCTTTACTTTTCAGTTTTTACTTTCCGCAATTTACTTTTACGCACAATACTTTTCTTTCTTTAATTTTTCTGTTTTTACTTTTCAGTAAAGGAGGGAACTTCCCTAGCTAGGGTGAAAGGTAACTCTTTTACTATTACTATTTAGATTAATCTCCCTTAAATATAATATATTCACTATTTAAATATTGACTTAAAAAGGATACCGCTATATTGGTCGGTTGGTAATTCATTTTAATCTGGTTTTAACCTGACTAATCAAGGATATCGCCAGATTGGTCGGTTGGTAATTAAAATTTCTTACCGCCTATATGGCAGGTTCATGGACAAATCTTTTTACCGCCTTAATGGCCAGTTGGACTTAATTTGACTTAATCAGGTTACCGCCTATATGGCTGGTTGGTAATGTTATCACAAGTTTATATATTATATTATGAGAGATATCTAAATTAGTAGTAGTAAAAGTAATTCCTTTTACCTTAGCATTTTATTTTATTGTAATTTACTTTTCAGTATTTACTTTACCGCATTTTTACTTTATGTCTTTTATTTTCAAGTTTTTACTAGCCCTAGTTATGTGTTGTAACTAAATTAGTTATCTGGGGTTGTGATGAATTTCAATATCAATGTTTTATAAGGGTTAGATTATAGGTTGGGTAATTTAAAGATTTATTTATTGAGTCTTAATCTTAATGCTTTTTATTAACTGGCCATTAATAAAATTGATTAGGTAAACTTAAAATGAACTAGACATAGAGATTTTAAGTTTAAGACCTTAGACTCAATAGCCCACGATCTTCCTTGAGGATAGATAACCCTTTAATAGATTTCCTTACAGGATAGGAATATACCTGTCGAGCGGGGGTAGCCATAATTGGAACTCAAACTTAATGAATCTAGGTAATTTGGTTGACATAGACATATGGTTCAATTGGATTATACTAGGTATTTGTAATTGACCATCGGAAGAGGCTTTTAAATAATTTAGTGTTCCAGGTTAATAAATCAATATATTACCCAACTTTAAGATAACCACTTCATCTTTAAAATGATATTGGAAGAAATCACAACCCTAGATAGTTTTTAATATTGAATTTTCTTAAAACCTATTTTCGACTATTTTATTTACTTGCTTTTAAATTTAGAATCGTCACCATTTCAAATCAATCAATCAACTTGTTAGATATTAGTAATCATTTGACCTCATAAAATTAATAGTTTAGATATTAAGTCCTCGTGGGATCGATATTTTTATACTACTTGAACGATACGTGCGCTTGCGTTATACGTGTGTGTTTACGCCGGTCAACCTCATAAACGCTTGTATTTGATACAAGAAAAGAGTCTAGATGTTCTCCTAGTCGAAGAGACTAACCCTAATTATTGGGAAGCGGCCGCGAGTGCGCAGCGGAAAATTAAAAATTATGATGTCGCTATCCCTTGGCCCAAGACCCATTTGTTTTGATTATTCTACAAGCCTAGGCATGTTACTATATATTCTAAGCATAAAACTCATAAAACATGCAAAGAACATAAACTTAAACATGCCAACTATCATAAGAACTCTAATTAAAAATAAAGAAAGAAAAAGACTTGAACCGAAGACTCCTCCAGTCCTCCCTCCAATCTACAAGCTTTTCTCGAACTCAGCAAGCCCTTCTACCTTCCAAAGAGCCACCCAAGTGTGTGGCCTCCAAATGTGCACACACCAAAGCCAAAACTCAACGGCAAGACTACGCCTTGAGTGCACGGGTATTTTGCCCTTGGTGCTAGCCTAGGCAAATACCTCAAAACTTTTAACTTGAGATTCCTCTAGTCAATTAGACTTAAGTATCCTCAAAATCAGTGACTTACTCTTAAAATTTAGAGTTGCTCACTTATATAAACCCAATATATGAAAGGTTTTGGTGTAAAAATTTGTAAAGAATTCTTTGGGTTTATATAGGTGCTCCAAAGACAACAAAATTAATTAAGAATCCGATGTGGGATAAATGCTAATTAAATCTTAGCCATTGGATCTTAATATAGTGGTTTAATGAGATTATACAACCATAATAAGAGTTTGGGCCGAATTGGAATTCAAAAAAAAAAATTAAATAAAAAAACTTAATTTTTTTTCCTTATTTATTTTTCCAATTCCCAAAGTGCCCCTATCGTCATTCACCAATCCCTAAGCCAATTTCGAACCTCATAAATGATCTGTTCAATAATTAAACACATTGAACCATTTATGAACAATTCCTACATCAATCATATATGCTGTTAAATTTGTACTGTGCACTGTTAACCATTGATTTCGACTTTGTTTGTGTGACCTTTTGGGTTCCCCTCAAGTTGGACATGAAATGAATCGTGATAATTTAATCGAACATAAATTATCCTCCGATCAAATGGTCGTTCGATTTCAATGACCAAGGTTGACATCTAGCAACATGCCAATGCCCCTAAATGAGAAGGAAATATATATATACCCATTCTGTATGCGATTTACATATGATACGGTCACTCTCCTCACTATATCCCCATCGTTTGACCTAGGGTTTGGAAAATGTCTACCTATATAGTCAAAGGTATGATGTTGATAGTGTCATGAATCGTGCTAATCCAAGAATCTCACATGATTCTTCCGCTGCAGCCACAGTCTCAAGCACTGATCACACATATCAACCTGTGAACTGGAATACTACTCTTATAAGAAAATATTATCCGAGAGAGTGGCGATTCTCTGTTGTATCTTTACAAACTTCATGTGTTTCAACAGATGAACCAATCATACCCTTATGACTGGATCTTTTGAACCGGGGAAGGAGAATTTCAAAGTTATTTGATCCATACATAAGATTGTAAAGACCTTAAGTCTAAGGACTAGTCATACAATCGATACATGAAAGTTCTCACAGACACATGGGATAAACACTCCATATGAAAACTTTCGGCGGTCAGTTCGATGGACACGAGCAACTCATGCATCCATGTGATACACCAAGCGGACGGATCTCCGCTAGTAGCCTATGAGATCAGCTACCCCACTTAAGGGCGGATCATATCATCATGTTAGTCTCTCCGCTTTGTGAACGCCCAGATTATTCATAAAACTATGACTAGGAACGTTTGAGAGTAATGATTCTCATACGGCATTGAAGCCATCATCTTATTACTCTAAGGGCTTTATTATAATGTTTGACGATTCATATAATTTATGTAAGACACGTATATTGGACATGAAATGAATCGTGATAATTTAATCGAACATAAATTATCCTCCGATCAGATGGTCGTTCGATTTCAATGACCAAGGTTGACATCTAGCAACATGCCAATGCCCCTAAATGAGAAGGAAATATATATATACCCATTCTGTATGCGATTTACATATGATACGGTCACTCTCCTCACTATATCCCCATCGTTTGACCTAGGGTTTGGAAAATGTCTACCTATATTGTCAAAGGTATGATGTTGATAGTGTCATGAATCGTGCTAATCCAAGAATCTCACATGATTCTTCCGCTGCAGCCACAGTCTCAAGCACTGATCACACATATCAACCCGTGAACTGGAATACTACTCTTATAAGAAAATATTATCCGAGAGAGTGGCGATTCTCTATTGTATCTTTACAAACTTCATGTGTTTCAACAGATGAACCAATCATACCCTTATGACTGGATCTTTTGAACCGGGGAAGGAGAATTTCAAAGTTATTTGATCCATACATAAGATTGTAAAGACCTTAAGTCTAAGGACTAGTCATACAATCGATACATGAAAGTTCTCACAGACACATGGGATAAACACTCCATATGAAAACTTTCGGCGGTCAGTTCGATGGACACGAGCAACTCATGCATCCATGTGATACACCAAGCGGACGGATCTCCGCTAGTAGCCTATGAGATCAGCTACCCCACTTAAGGGCGGATCATATCATCATGTTAGTCTCTCCGCTTTGTGAACGCCCAGATTATTCATAAAACTATGACTAGGAACGTTTGAGAGTAATGATTCTCATAAGGCATGGAAGCAATCATCTTATTACTCTAAGGGCTTTATTATAATGTTTGACGATTCATATAATTTATGTAAGACACGTATAATAAAGATTGTCATTTTATTAATGAATGAAAATATTACAAATACATGTACATATATCTCATCCACAAGTTGGGTATAGGGCATATCCCTAACAATCTTCCACTTGCACTATAGCCAACTAGTATGAATCTGGACACCATACTCTCGGGTGTTCCTATCATGCTTTTGTTGAGTCAGCCCTTTAGTAAGAGAATCTGCAAGATTATCTTATGTGGGTATTTTCTCTATAATAACTTCTTTTCTCTCAACAATCTCCCTAATGAGATGAAATTGCCTGAGTACATGTTTGGATTTCTGGTGGGACCTTGGTTCATTTGATTGAGCAATGGCGCCCGTGTTGTCACAGTACATCGTGATGCCATTCTTTATCGCGGGAAGCACTTCCAGCTCCGTGATGAACTTCTTTATCCAGACTGCTTCTTTAGCTACCTCAGATGCTGCAATATACTTGGCTTCAATGGTGGAGTCTGCTGTAGTTGACTGCTTTGAGATTTTCCAACTGACAGCTCCGCCATTCAAAGTAAACAGATATCCTGTTTGCGATCTGCTGTCATCCCTATCGGTCTGAAAGCTCGCATCACAGTAACCGACGACTTTCATCTCTGAACAATCTCCGTATGTCAAAAAAACATCCTTAGTTCTTCTCAGATACTTGAGGATTATTTTGAAAGCTGCCTAGTGTTGCTCACCAGGATTTGCCTGATACCTGCTCGTTATGCTAATAGCATAAGAGACATCAGGTCTTGTACATAGCATGGCGTACATGATCGATCCTATTGTTGAAACATAAGGGATCATACTCATACGCTCTCTATCTGAAGGAGTATGTGGACATTGCTCCTTAGATAATTTGATTCCATGACAAGTGGGTAAATTACCTTTTTTGGAATATTCCATTTTGAATCTTTTCAAAACTTTATCTATGTATGTAGATTGAGAAAGTCCTAACAACCTCTTAGATCTATTACGGTAGATCTTAATACCGATGATGTAGGCTGCTTCTCCCAAATCTTTCATGGAGAAATTCTGAGATAACCATTGCTTTGTGGCTTGCATCATGTGAATATCATTCCCGATGATTAATATGTCATCGACATATAATACAAGAAATACAACAGCACTCCCGCTACTTTTCCTGTAAACACAAGGCTCGTCTATATTTTTGATGAAGTCAAATTCTTTGATTGTCTCATCAAATCATATATTCCAACTTCTGGAGGCTTGCTTGAGTCCATACATGGATCGTTTAAGCTTGCATACTTTATTATGATCATCATTAGATGAAAACCCCTCAGGTTGTGTCATATAGACTTGCTCTACAAGGTTCCTATTAAGGAAAGCTGTTTTGACATCCATCTGCCAAATCTCATAATCAAAGTGTGTAGCTAGTGCCAGTAAAATTCGAATGGACATTATCATTGCAACAGGCGAGAAGGTTTCGCAATAGTCAATTCCTTGGATTTGTCAATAACCTTTCGCCACCAACCTAGCCTTATAGGTTTGGATGTTACCTTCTGCATCAGTTTTACGCTTGTAAATCCACTTGCAGCCTATAGGTTTTATCCCTTCAGGTGCATCTACCAAGTCCCAGACTTGATTCTGATACATAGAGTCTATTTCAGATTTCATGGCCTCAAGCCACTTGATTGAATCAATGTAACACATTGCTTCGTCATAATTGGTGGGATTGTCATTATCAATGACCTGATCATGTTCCTCATCAATATGGAAACCATATCTTTCAGGCTCATATCTTTCCCTACCAGACCTTCTAAGTTCATAACCTTGTGGTTGTTCCATCGCTATCCTTTTGAGGGGCCTGAGGTTTAGTTCTATGGTAGTTTGTTCTTCTCGTACCTCATCGAGGTCAAGTCTACTCCCACTATTTTTCTTGAGAAGGAATTCATTCTCTAGAAATTTAGCATTTCGTGAGACAAATGTGTTGGGTTTTCTAGGTCAAACCAAGATCAAATTAAGCATATGAAATGTGTGAATACACAAAGTAAGATGGCGGAAATACTCACTTTGATCGGCTAAGTAGATGTGTAGACAACAAAAAATTTTCTGCTCCTTGAGTTTCGGCCAAGCCCTTGTTTTAGTTGTATGTTGAGCTTCCAAGCTTTGAATCTTGAATTCCATACTCATGGGAAAGGTTTCTCTATCACCGTTGTATGATCTCTTAAAGTGCTAGCTTTGGAAATTTTGCTACAAAATTTCCTTGTTCTTCCTCTTTGATTCTCGGCCAAGAAGGAAAATATTTGGGAGAGAAAAATTGGCACAATGCCGTGAGAGAGAGAGAGGGAAGAAGATGTGTTGTGTTTGATTTCAAAAAATCAAATACCATTTACCAATTTTCCAAAAATTGGTACAAGTCATCAATGCCTCCAACAACCCCCATCAATCAAAAAATGACAAGATGTCAATCACCAAAAAGTGACAAGACTTCCATCACATGAGTGACTAATGCTGTGACGCGTGATGTGACTTGTGGGCCCCACTTTAATTCAAAATCTGAGTGGGCCCGCAAACACTCCCGGGCTCGGGTTCGCTAATTCCGAATTAACAAATTTTCCGTTGCGACGTAATTAAATCAAATTTAATTAAATAATTATGCCTGGCAAAATTACTATTCACGTCGCTAACGAATTAATTCTAAATTAATTCGTTTGCCCGAATTAAAATCCAATTTTAATTCCGCATCGAAATCTAATTTCGTTTAATATCTCGAATATATTATTTTATCGATTAATTCCAAATTAATCATTCTCTCTTCAAATAGTATTTTATCCCAGATAAAATTTCTCCGTAATTAATCATAGATTAATTTTCTCTCTCATCTAATTAATCCCAGATTAATTATGTTCGAGTCATACGTCATCGGTGAATCTTCGGGAAGCAACCCATGAGATCCCTGGATATGTTGGCAGTAAATCCATCTTCGGAATATCCGAATACGTGTGTACCTAGTACCACATTCTTACCGATTTACAAGACATGGTTGGCTTCTAGCAAAGCACCGTGCCTACCCAATTCTCCAGAAATATTCTTTTTAGGAATATATAATCTGTATCAGGCGTAGTATACATAGTATTGCGTATTGCGATCCAGTATCGGATGTCACATGCAAGGCCTGGGGCTGGAATTGTGTCTGCCCCGTAAGAAGCATATATCGGATCTCTGGTAACCAGTCTCTATAATCGAATAAACATGACCTAGTCATATTATCCCGACGACTGCAGTACTAAAGAGTACTAGTTCCGTATCCTGCGTGATCATCATCTCCATATGACTGGAGTGATACTTCCATTTTGACATCACACCCAATACACTACGATTCTCAATATACCCAGAAGAGGCGTACATAGAATCTGTTAAAGCCCTGGACGACCAAAACCAAAGTATATTGATTGTCGCAAGTATTAGCGATGCAAGTCTCAGGTTAAGACCAAACACACCTACCCTGATTCAGACTTCCATAGACACATAGTCATACTACCAATGGAATTCTGAGTGGTCTATCCAGAGCGAAGCTGTTTCCGTACCATCGGTAAACACAACCTCATATTACACTTGCATGAGTATCCAATACCCAAATATATGAGAACTATGCCGTTATGCTCCCATAACACGCACAAGTGAAATACTAGTATATTCCGCATTATCGATGTCCATTCTCGATAATACTACGACTAGGGATGTTTAATGATTAAACCTTAGTGGATTAATACTGTCTCATATCTTATTAATCCGGAACTAATCATATGGACTTTTATCATTTATATATCCCGGTAATCCAATTACAAATGATAAAAGAGCAATTTCCTTTGTCACATAGTTAATTTGTACAACAACACCATGTTCTGTACAAATAGTGATGCTATGGGTCATAATTGTCCAACAATCTCCCACTTGGCCTATAGCCAAGCACTCAAGTGTCCTACACTTGAACTATGTACGGGTCGTTCAAACTTCTACTGAGAAACAGCTTTCGTCAATGGATTTGTATTGTTATCAACTGATGTGATTTATTCGATCATCACATCGCCACGATGTATGATCCGACGAATCAGATAAAATAGTTGAAGTACATACTTGGATCATTGATGAGACCATTAATTATTTAGCCTGTATTGTAGCCTTGCTCAGCTGCTAACAGAACTAGTTCCTAATCCAATTAGGATTATATAGATCCAAAGTGCTTCTATTGCTGCCTCAGCTGCAGCAATATTCCGCTTTTGTTGTTTATTCGGTAACAATATCTTGCTTGGAAAATTTCCAGCTCACTGTTCCGTTATTCAAACTATATAGTACCCTTATTACGACTTATAGTTGTTTTTGTCGGTTAGGAAACTTGCAACCGTGAACCTAGTCACTTCAAGTTCTCCTTCTCCATAAATTAAGAACGCATCCTTAGATCATCTAAGATACTTAAGGATGTTCTTAACTTTAATCCAGTGACTATCACTTGGATTGGCCTGATTGTGACTCCATATGCTCAAAGCATATGAGACACCATGTCGCATACATATTTTTCTATTTACGAGTTCTCGGAGAGTGCCAACAAATTTTAGATCTATCCCAGTAGATCCTTATTCCTAGAATAAAGGTTGTTTCTCCCAAGTATTCTACGGAGAATTTTCATGAAAGCCAAGCTTTCACCGATTGTATTATGGGAATGTCATTTCCAAGAAATGATATCATCATTATATAGGACAATCATTGTCAGTGCGCTCCCACTAACCTTCTTATATACACATGAATTATTTTCGTTTTGAATTAAATCATATACCATTATGATTACATCAAAACGCTAGTTCCAAGAATGTAATGCTTGCTTCAATCCATAAATGGATCGAATTAACTTGCAAACCTTGTTTTCTTGTTTTGGTACGACAAAACCGTTAGGATGTTGATAAACATCCTCTAAAAGGTTTCCGTTTAAAGAAAACGGTTTTGACGTTCAGCTGCCATATTTCATAAATGAAACATGTAGCATTAGCAAGCATTATCCAAATGGATTTAACCATGGCAACAGATAAAAGGTTTCGTCGTAATCGACACAATGTTGATAAAGATACCTTTTCGCTACAAGCCTAGCTTTGTACGTTTGTTTGTTGCCATCCATGTATGTCTTCCTTGAAGACTCATTTAGTACTAACAGGCACAATGCCTTCAAGTACATCAACCAGTGTCCAAACTTGGTTGTATACATGGAATCCATTTCGGACATCATGGCACTTTACCATAATAGGGAGTTGATACCTTGTATCACTTCCTCATACGTAGTCGGTTTATATTCCTCAATAAGATTGACATCTATATGAGGTGAGATCAGAAACCCATACCTCCCAGGTTGTTTTCTGAATCTCCTCGACTTACGTGGTTCTTCTGTATTCGAAGATTGTGGTACAGTTTCATCCCTGATGAACTATTTGTGTTCCATTAAGAAATCGGTGCCTGGAACAATATTACTATGATTTTCATCGAGTTTTACTTTCCTCCCACTTACCACTGCATATAGGTATTCCTCTTAGGAAAACCGCATGGAGAGCAACAATTATATTGTTCTCTTGTGAGTTGTATAAGTACTATACTTTGGTTACCCTAGGATAACCTACAAATTAGGCACTTATCCGATTTGGGTTCTAGTTTGGTATCATCCAAACATATGCCCAGCATTCACAAATCTTCAGGAATGAGAAAACCTAGTTTCTTTCCTGTTTATATCTAATATGAAATCCGTCTAACAGATTTTTCATGGAACCTTACTCAAAATAAGTATTGCACTGTATAATGCGTATCCCTAGAAGGAAAATGGTAGCTCAGAGCGACTCATAATTAACCTTACCATGTCCAACAAAGTTCGGTTTCTCTGTTCGGACACACCATCAAATTGAGGTGTTCCGAGAGGAGTCCTTTATGAAAGAATACTATACTCTTTCAAATATTCGAGAAACTTATTGCTTAAGTATTTTCATCACGGTCCAATCGTGATGTTTTAATACTCTTGCCGGTCTGTTTTTATACTTCATGTCGAAACTCTTTGAATACATCAAAATTTTTTGATTCATGTTTCAAAAGAAACACATAACCATAACGCGATGCCATATCCGTAAAGGTTACGAAGTGTTCATATCCACCTCTAGCCTAGCTAGATATGGGCCCACTTATGTCACTATGAACGAGGGCTAACAAATTGGTGGCACTTGTACTTTTAGCAAGTAAAAGGTGTTTTAGGGACTTTGCCTAATAAACTAGATTCGTAGACATCATTTGATTAGAATCAAATCCGTCATAGTATCCACTCTTCGAAAGTGTGGATATACGAGTCTTGTTAATGTGTCCCAAACAACAATGCCACAAATAAGTCTCATCTGATTAATTCAGTTTGAGCTATTTGTTTGTCATGTTATACATTTGAGATTAATTTATATTCTAAATATAAATACTGTTATTCACATCTAATGTGCTTATCTCAATATCATTTATAAAATAAAACACTTAGTGTTCTAGAATATAAAGGTATACCCGCAACATGTTAAACTTAGATATATAGATAATGTTTCTAGTCAAACTATGTACATTTTAACAGTTTCCTAATTTAAGTACATACCCAAAGGGTAGTTCCTAAACTTAGGTTTCTACGGTTAAAACAGCGACTCTCGTCCCGTTTCTGACTCGTAGGTTGATCTCAACTGAAGCCAGTCTCTTGCTAATCAGCAGATTCTGCACATCAGTATATATATATGTACCACATCTAGTATCAAAATCCAATTTTGAAACTAGTAGTGAACATGTTTATAACAAACATACTTGAAGCCGGAGCCTTGCCCCACCTTCACTTCCTTCATGTCTGCCTTGTCCATACGGCAGTCACGCATCCAGTGACCTCGTTTGCCACAGTTTAGGCAGAAATCTTGGGATATGTCCTTTGTCTTCCTAGAAGACTATGATGATTTTGCCTTTGCCCATTTTAGAAGCTCTGGCTCTGTCTCCTAGAGCATAGCCTTCAACTCTCCAAGAGTTTTCTCATGGTTCATAATGAACCTGCCCCAACATTCGGGCAGAGACTATAAGATCAAATCTTTGGTAGTCTCGGCCACGTAGGTAATGCCCAGCTAACCTAGCTGATCGATGTCAGCAATAATCTACGACACCTAGTGCTCGACAGATGTACCCTCTGACATACACGAGTGAAATAGCTTCATTTTCAATTCGTACTTCTAAGATCTAAGAATAGATCTATGAAGATCCTTTAATTTCAACATCACGGTATAAGGATCTAATCCTTAATTCTGACGACGGAATTAAAGAGTCATTGCGGTAAGCATAATAGATTGAGCACTAAAGTTATCATCACCATGAGTCTTCCAAAGCTCATGCTCTACTATTTGCTAGACTCCGGGCTTAGGCCCGAGATGTCATTCTGTCAAATAGAATAACTTCTCAGTTCCCAGGACTATCCTGAGGTTCTATTCCCAATATGAAAATTAGAGCCGTTTAAAGACATTTTCTCATAGGATTATGTTTTAAACGCTAATCTTTCAGTTATCTTGATTGCTATAGTCCAACTATCCAATCAACGATTTCAGGTACTATTGATTATAATGATTATTATAGTCTAACTATATAATCAATTACAATTGATCGGTTAAATTCAAATGTATTGATTACTATAATCTAATTATATATTCTACTACAATTGACATAGTTTGAATACAGTCCAACTGTTTAATTAAAACAATAATTAAATATTAGTCCAACTAATATATTTATAATAAATAATGACGAAAAATGAAATGAGCGCGTATTGGCAAGTATCTAAATGAAATTGCAAATTTAATACTTGCCTCCCACTATTTTTCGGTGAGCCTCTAACCCTCTATTGAGTACTCGGGAAACCTAGTTTCCTAGTGGGCTAGGATCCCATTAAATAACTCAAAACCTTGACTTTGGCCAACAAGTTGTATGATATTTAACTAGGTAGATCTCTAAAATCAATTGGATCTCATCCAATTCCTAGATCCAGTAGGTGGACATCCAAGTCCGAAACATATATCTAATATATGCCAATATATCCGATATATTCCCTAACCCTTTTCCTCTGAATCAACTAAGCCTTGGCTTTGGCACAACAAGCTTAATGATTCCAGTTAAGCGGGACCTATTGACTTTGGAAAGCTTCGTAATCGATGTCGATGGACAAGAAGTGATCTTGACTTTGGCCAAAAAATCACAACTTGGACAAGACATGTGATATGGAACAAAACTTTCATGATTCAAACACATCCGCGATGGACAAAGGTCTTGACTTTGGCCAACAAACCAGTGCCAATCTTGGATCTTGAGAATGAATCACTCAATGGAAGGAAAACGCTTAATATATGTTGAGGGTTTTTCGCGTAATTGGCAACCAATTAATTATCTTTAATTAGGTCTCATCATACACCCTTAAGCATGCATTCTAAAAGCATAATAAGGCGCGATAAATAAATTAATAATGATATGCGGATGGATATTTAAAACATTTTGTTCCTAGAACAAATCTCTCCATTTCCTCTCTCCCGCTAGCACTATTCTTGCTTCTACCCAATTACATAACACTTCTAAAGAAACCTCATTTACATTGAGGGGAATAGGTGAGAAGAGAAATACAAAGAATCAAGAGGTAATAGGCTGGACACGTAGGTCCAATTTAATAAATTCTAAATTTATTACAACAATTTCCAAAATTGCCCTCACCCATCTAATATCCATCCGATAAACATTATTCATACATCACATCCATTTATTCACACAAAGCATGTTATCAATCAATCTAATCCAATTAATTAATCTTTAATTAATGACCATCCAATGTTCAAACAACGATTTGATTTGCGCGAGTCCAACTTGTTTAAGAATAAGTACTCAAAGTATGAATTCTTGAATTATATCAAACTACAATATTAAATCCAATTTAATTTGTATCCAATACTAATTCTTTATTTAATTCCAAATTAAATAATTACACTTTTAATGAGTCTTTGCGACTTAGATTCTAAATCTAATCTTAACGGGTCTCAAAGCCCAATTAACATCCAATGTCAATTTAATTAAAGTCCAATGGGCTTTCAATTAATTTATAAGGCATGAACTTTGGCAACAAAAGCCCAATAAGGAATCACCCCTGCCAAAAATCAATTTAGGCCCATTAGGCCCAATTAAATTTTAAAAGGCCCAATTATCATATTTGGACTTTATGGAAATGGTTTTAGGCCCAATTGGATCCAACCAATTAACCTAAACCAAACTTGGCCCAACCAAGCCCATTAAGCCCAAATACAAAATTTATTAGCCCAATTCCAAATTTAGCCCAACTAATTAAATTCCAATATTCCAAATATCATAATTTAATCAATTAAAGTATATTAGCCATAATTAATTATTTAAATCAACATTTCCAAAATACCAATTTACACAATTAATCATGCTTTAATTAACCAATTTATGTCCAACACAAATTGAAGCAAAATCAATCCAACATTCTTCCTAAGCTCTCGGCAATATGGTGATTTTTATAACAATTTTGATTTCAATCCAATTAAATCACAAACTAATATATCCCATGCATTTTAAACATATCCAGTTGTCTAAAATTCAAAAATCACCAAGAGCTAGGGCTCATACACCATTCGGCCAAGCCAATGCATTTGGGGAAAATTAATCCAATTAATTTTTTCATCAAATTGATTATGTACAACTCAAAGTTAACATATTATAAGCATGCTCAAACAAATAATTTGCCTAAAACATGCTCAAATCAAAAATACCCAAATCAAGATTAAGAACCCTAAATTCAATTTCATGCTCAATTTGATCGGCTAAGTGGATGTGTAGACAACAAAAAAATTATGCTCTTTGAGTTTCGGCCAAGCCCTTGTTTTTGTTGTATGTTGAGCTTCCAAGCTTCCAAGCTTTGAATCTTGAATTCCAAACTCATGAGAAAGGTTTCCCTATCACCTTTGTATGATCTCTTTAAGTGCTAGCTTTGGAAAATTTTCTACAAAATTTCATTGTTCTTCCTCTTTGATTCTCGGCCAAGAAGGAAAATATTTGGGAGAGAAAAATTGGCACAATGTCGTGAGAGAGAGAGATGGAAGAAGATGTGTTGTGTTGTGTTTGATTTCAAAAAATCAAATACCATTTACCAATTTTCCAAAAATTGGTACAAGTCATCAATGCCTCCAACAACCCCCATCAATCAAAAAATGACAAGATGTCAATCACCAAAAAGTGACAAGACTTCCATCACTTGAGTGACTAATGATGTGAGGCGTGATGTGACTTGTGGGCCCCACTTTAATTCAAAATATGAGTGGGCCCGCAAACACTCCCGGGCTCAAGTTCGCTAATTTCGAATTAACGAATTTTCCGTTGCGACGTAATTAAATCAAATTTAATTAAATAAAATTACTATTCACGTCACTAACGAATTAATTCTAAATTAATTCGTTTGCCTGAATTAAAATCCAATTTTAATTCTGCATCGAAATCTAATTTCGTTTAATATATCGAATATATTATTTTATCGATTAATTCCAAATTAATCGTTCTCTCTCTTCAAATAGTATTTTATCCCAGATAAAATTTCTCCGTAATTAATCCTAGATTAATTTTCTCTCTCATCTAATTAATCCCAGATTAATTATGTTCGAGTCATACGTCATCGGTAAATCTTCGGGAAGCGACCCATGAGATCCCTGGATATGTTGGTAGTAAATCCATCATCGGAATATCCGAATACGTGCGTAACTAGTACCACGTTCTTACCGATTTACAAGACATGGTTAACTTCTAGCAAATCACCGTGCCTACCCAATTCTCCAGAAATATTCTTTTCAAGAATATATAATCTGTATCAGGCGTAGTATACGTAGTATTACGTATTGCGATCCAGTATCGGATGTCATATGCAAGGCCTGGGGCTGGAATTGTGTCTGCCCCGTACGAAGCATATATCGGATCTCTGGTAACTAGTCTCTATAATCGGATACACATGACCTAGTCATATTATCCCGATGAATGCAGTACTAAAGAGTACTAGTTTCGTATCCTGCGTGATCATCATCTCCATATGACTGGAGTGATACTTCCATTTTGACATCACACCCAATACACTACGATTCTCAATATACCCAGAAGAGGCGTACACAGAACCTGTTAAAGCCCTGGAAGACCAAAACCAAAGTATATTGATTGTCGCAAGTATTAGCGATGCAAGTCTCAGGTTAAGACCAAATACACTTACCCTGATTCGGACTTCCATAGACACATAGTCATACTACCAATGGAATTCTGAGGGGTCTATCCAGAGCGAAGCTGTTTCCGTACCATCGGTAAACACAACCTCCTATTACACTTGCATGAGTATCCAATACCCAAATATATGAGAACTATGCCGTCATGTTCCCATAACACGCACAAGTGCAATACTAGTCTATTCTGCATTATCGATGTCCATTCTCGATAATACTACGACTAGGGATGTTTAATGATTAAATCTAAGTGGATTAATACTGTCTCATATCTTATTAATCCGGAACTAATCATATGGAATTTTATCATTTATATATCCCGGTAATCCAATTACAAATGATAAAAGAGCAATTTCCTTTGTCACATAGTTAATTTGTACAACAACACCATGTTCTGTACAAATAGTGATGATATGGGTCATAATTGTCCAACAAAATGTTCTTTGTTCATTTGGGACGTAGCAACGTATGCTCTTGAGTTCAAGGCATATCCTACAAACTTACATTTAACTGCCATATTATCTAATTTGTTAGTGTGTGTGAGCTTAACATATGCGTCACATCCCCAAACTCTTAGATAAATAAGACTAGAACGTTTCCCAGACCATAACTCATATGATGTTTGACTGACAGTCTTGGAAGGAACTTGGTTTAGTAGTAGTGTTGCAGTTTCTAAAGAAAGACCCCAAAATGAAAGAGGCAGATCCGTGTCTGGCATCATTGATCAGACCATATCTAATAATGTCTGATTTCTCCTTTCAGAGACCCCATTATGCTGTGGAGTTCCCGGAGGAGTCCACTGGGAAACATTGCCATTTTCTCTCAAGTAATCTTGAAATTCATCGCTTAAGTATTCACCATATCGGTCAGACCTTAGTGACTTAATACTTTTATTAACCTGGTTTTCTACTTCAGTTTTGAAGTCTTTGAATTTCTCAAAGGATTCAGATTTGTACCGCATAAGGTACACATACCCATATCGCGAGTGATCATCGATAAATGTAATGAAGTAGGATAATCCACCACTAGCGGTGACTGACATTGGTCCGTATACATCAGAATGTATGAGTTCTAATGTCTCCGCTGCATGCTGTCCTTTACATTTGAAGGGTAATTTGGTCATTTTACCAAGTAAACAAGACTCACAAGTGGACCCTGAAAAGATCAAGGCAATTACCGAGATGCCCGCACTAAAGACAGAAAAAGAAGTTAGAGCTTTTCTCGGGAAAATCCAGTATATCAGTCGATTGATTGCCAAGCTAACATTAGTATGTGAGCCTATCTTCAAGCTATTGAGGAAGGACCAACCTGTGGAGTGGAATAGGCAATGTCAAGAAGATTTTGACAAAATCAAAGAATACTTGGTTAAACCTCCCGTCCTGGAACCTCCAAGACCGGGCAAACCCTTGGTGTTGTATTTGGCCATAGAACATGAAGCGATGGGGGCGATGATGGTACATGTAGATGAGACAGGGGTGGAACATACAATCTACTACCTCAGTAAGAAGATGCTTCCATATGAAGCCCGCTATCAAGAGGTGGAAAAGATATATTTGGCAGTGAAATGGGCTTCCCGAAAGTTGTGTCATTACTTCCAATCCTATAAGATACAAGTGGTAGCAAAGGAGAATCCCCTAAAGTATTTGCAGTCAGTACCCTCACTGGTAGCGAAGTTAGCCAGATGGTTGGTGTTGCTGACAGAGTTTGATACAGAATACCTCACCTCTAAGGTAATCAAAGGGCGAGCCGTAGCAGAATTCTTGGCATTACAACCTATAGAAGGAGATCAGTATAAGTTCAAATTCCCATACGAGGAGGTTCAAGCCATAACGATCCATGGATGGAAAATGTATTTCGACGGGGCCGTGAATTACAAAGGAGCTGGAATAGGAATTGTGATAGTAACCCCCGAAGGAGAAACCCTACCTATGGCCAAAAGGTTGACGTTCGGAGTAACCAACAACATGGCCGAATATGAAACATATGTCTTGGGACTGAAAACACTAATAGCCCTAGGAGCTAGGGACGTTGTAGACACTGTATTTTTACATAAGCCCGATGACGAGCCTCGTATGGAGGCACTGCCTGAAAAGTTACGGAAGTTATGGGAAACGAATGCCGAAAGGAAATAAAACCTCCAAAACTAGCACCTTATCGGATTCGAACTCACTAGCCAGCCTCAGATTCACTCAGTTAGTTTCTGTTTCAAACCTTAGCCTCGGCCCAAAACCCCTGCGACCCACAAAGCCCACACGCCCAAGACACCATCTACACGCCCAAGCCTTCCCAAATAGCTAAAATCCCATGTAAAACACATGCCAAAATCCCCTTAAATCACTTTCCAATTTAACAAGATTGTGAATCCAATCCTCACCAAAATTATGAGATTATGTTCCCTAAATAAATTGAGGACATATCTCCCAAATTTGCTTGATTTATTTCCATGATTTAGAGATCCTATGTCATTATAAAAAGGAGGCTTGACCAAACCCTAAGGAGGCTAGACAAAAAAACGGCAATCACAACCAAGAAACCTAAGACACACACGACAACATCAACGAAGGCTACCTCATTCTTCTTCTTTCACATGACAATAAACAGCCCTTTAAAAAAACAAAACAATAAAACAACGACAAACCAAGCCCAAACAACCAGCAAACCCTGAACAAAAACATAAAAAAACACCCACAACCGACAACACCAAAGCCAACTAAACCAACCAAATGACACAATCAAGCAGCCCTCCACCGAACTCCAAACAACCAAAAACAAATACCCCAAACCGACAACAAACAATAACACAACAAAAAACAACTACCCCTCCACCGAACAACAAAATAGCACAAATAGCACTAAAAATAACCCCTAAAAACCGTACAAACAACACTAAAAACCGCACAAACAGCACTAAAAACACCCCCTAAAAATCGCAAAAACAGTGAAGAAAACAGCCCCCAAACCAGCAGCCTTTATCACCAAAAAGCAGCCCCTAAATCACCCAAACAGTATCCCTTAAACCAGTAAAAATAGTGACCTAAACCAGCAAAAACAATGACCATAACCGCAAAAATAATTATCCAAAAACAGCAGGAAAAACCGTGAAAATAATCAGCCAAAACAGTAAAAACAACCAGCCAAAACAGTAAGAAAAACAACCAAAACAGCAGCCCAAAATCACCAAAAATAGCAAACAGAAATAGCAAACAACAAACAGCAAACAACAAGCAGAAAATAGAAAAACAGCGAGTGAAATAGCAAACTAGAAACAGCAAACAGCGAACCAGCTTCAATCCTTCCGGCGACGGCCTAACGCACATCCAAGAAGAAACTTAAAAGGTAAGACCTGAGGGCACCTTATTTATTTTTATAGTTCTGGACACGGCATGCCTGGATGGATGTGAACTACATCCAGCCGGATATGCGAAGTCCTACATCAAAGACAGCCAAATTTCTGGTCATATTATTTTTCTTCTTTGGCATTTCATTATTCATTTATTTTTTTATTTACTTATCCACTTTCATCATTATTTTATTATTTCGCATTTATTATTTTATCTATCTTTTTATTTATCGAATTATTTTAATCATTTATCTTTTTACCGTTGTTTTATTATTTCGCCTTTATTTTATTTGTTCATTATCCGCATATGCATTATTATATTATTTCATGTCTATTTTTTATTTACATTGCATTAATGATTACGTATGGTATTCTCCCTTGTGGTATATCATATGGAAACCCAGACATAAATTCTGTAGCCGAATCTGAATAGACGGTAGTGCGGTTTGTACTTGGGATACAACTCCACGTACCACTTGGGAGATACCCATATATGTGTGACTAACCCCTCTTTTTATTCGCTATTTATTTATTGACGTTTTATTTGCTTTTGATTATTATGACTTTTATTATCGTACCTTATATTTCTTAATTTAATTTGCTTTTGTTTATATTAATGTTTATGGGTGTGCAAATTTGTGTGTTTATTTGAATTCTTTTACATGAACTGCATAAGACTTGGCTATACCATTGTGTGAACCCGTCCATTATACTGGCATAAGTAAGAGACCATTCCGAACCCAACGGTTTGAGGTCTTCCCTTACTAGGGGTGAGTGCGACCTTAAATTTTTTCCCAGTTCACACTGGGTGGCGACTCCTTTATTCTCCGGTTGAGTCCCCCGTGGGATACTCCGTACTCTCTATGGGCTGTGAGCCCAACAGTGTCGTGGTCGCCGAACATCATAGGTATAGCGGTAAACCCCGCTTCGTTCCTACAGATGGAGACTCCACTGAGGATAGAGAATCGGCCCCGAAACAATGCCTTGTAGTGTCCGTGGCTTTGGATTTGGTTACCCAAGTCTCATATATTTTGCATACCCCTTTTACCCCGATGACGTCATGTATTGTGAAGTCGCTTTCAATCAAGGCGGCGGATCATCTTGTGATGACTATCACTCGTTGGCATGTACCCTAGGGTATAAAAAAGGTGCGCTCACTTGGTCGCTAGAACCCTTGAGTGGGGAGACCTAGTTGTGAGCAAACCTTCGCCGGTGAGAGCCTTTATTGATACCCTTGTAAGCCCACATATGAACCATAGTTATATGTCCTATAGATGCTACCCCTATGCTTGTGTTTGGGACCATTATTATTTGGATCTATTTGGGCCTCTCGTCATAGGATACGAACTTTTTGGGCCACTTAAACCGAGACCAGTTTGTATCTTATGAAGATTGGGCCAAAAATTCTCAAAATGACGATGGGCCACCTTGTTGTAAGCACTGCATTTTTGCATATAAGTCCCGATGATGAGCCTCGTATGGAGGCACTACCCGATAAGTTGCGGAAGTCACAGGAAACGGACGTTGGAAGGGAAAATTCAGAAATCAATACCTTATTGGACTTACTTCGTTTGCTTAGCTTGGGTTCGCTCGATAGATATCTGTTTTAAAATTTATCCTCGGCTAAAAACCCCACAACCTACACCAAGCCATACACCCAAGCCCACACACCACCAACCACACACCCATAAGCCCCTCTAATACACACCCACAAGCCCATCAAGTCCAATCCAAAATATCCAACACATTAGACACATGTTAAAATCAAATCAAATCACCTTCCCAAATTAAATAAATCTAAATAAATCACTTTTCCAATTTAAATAAATCAAATCACATGCCTAAATTAAAGAAATCAAATCAAATCCCATGAATCTCTTTCCTAAACTAAAATAAATCACCTTCCTAATTAAATGGAACTTTTCCTTATCACACACTAATTAAAAGATATCCCCTATAATTGCATGATTTATTTCCTTCCCGTACAAGGACAACCCTAACCATCTCCTATAAAAAGAGACATAGACCCTTCTCCCATAGCTAACACACTCACACCCAAAGCACAGAAAATAGCCTTCCACCACCGAAACCAGCAAGCTCTAAAACCCCTATTATAGTGCCATGAAACAGTCTCTAAAAACCCCCTCCAACACCGCACCATCACAGCTCCTTCCATCACCAAAAATATCACCACAAACCAGCCCCATCATCACCAAAAACCAGCCACTAAACTGCAGCCTCATCATCACCGAAAACCAGCCCCTAAACTGCATTCCTTTTACTGTAAAACAACCCCTAAACTGCACCCTATTTGCCGCAACCAGTCCCTGAACACAGCCCTAAAACAGTCACCCAAAACACCCCATAAATACCGTAAAATGCACCCTTAAATTACACCTTTAAACAGTCCAAAAATAGCAGAAAAAATAGCAAAAATAGCAGCCTAAAACAGAGGAAATAGCAGCCCCAAAACAGCGAGGTGGAGTTGCAGAGCATTAACCCTTCAGACGGCCACGTAACGTACTTCTAAGAGCCGACTTAAAAGGTAAGACCTGAGGGCACCCTTTTATTTACTCTCGTTCATCTTTGTCAATTATTTATTAATATCTCTTCGCATGCATATTGTTGGTTCATGTATGTTATTATTGTTGGATGAGTGATTGAGTGTTGCTTCTAGTGGTATATCGGATGGAAACCCATACGTAAATTCCGTAGCTGAATCCGAATGGACGGTAGTGCGGTCTGTAATTGGGATACAACTCCACTTACCGCTTGGGGAAACACTCGTGCATGTGTTTATGTGCCTATAAATGTTGTTTTTGTGATCCTGTTCGAACGCGTTATCAAACGCTACATGAACGTATGCATTCTGCCTCAGCCCGTTCGAACGCGTTATCAAATTCTAATCGAACGCGTGCATTCTGTTTACCGTTTAAACGCGTTTACGAATGCTACACGAACGCGCACGCACTGGACAGATTCCTTCATCATATTTTATGCATGTTTGTCTCCTTAGTTATTCCTTTCCCCATCATATGCTTAGTTATCTCTCTTTAATATTTATGCTTTTACCGTTATCGTTTATTTATCTTTCCGCATTTATTTAATATGTTCATGAAATTATGTGCTTTCCGTTATGTCAACTTACTTTTATGCATGCAAACTTAGATATAGGTTGTATGCAAACTTAGATGTAGGTTATTCTTGCGTATGTATGTTACGTAGACTTGGTTATATTATCGTTTAAATCCATTCATTGCAAGAGGCATAAGTAAGGGACCATTCTGAACCCAACGGTTTGAGGTATTCCCTTGTGAGGGGTGAGTGCGGCCTTAAATCATTTCCCAGTTCACGCTGGGTGGCGACTCCATTTTATTTCTCCGGTTTAGTCCCCCGCAGGCTACTCCGTACTCCTGATCAGGCCGCGAGCCTGGAACAGTGTCGCCGATTTCTATTTCCTACACTTGTGTTTGGGCCCCCTATCATTTGAAGGTCCAAACATGATCCGAATATGCCAAATGCATGAGTCCGATATTCACACTGACTTTCATCCAGGAAGGGTACGCCTTGTTATGGTATATTTGTATACTTTTGGATATCTCAAAGTCCATCCCCACAACTGTGATTACCGAGGGCCCAATTCATCGTTTCTAGACAATGGTACGATCCCCATAATAGGCTTAGTCAATATTGTAAATGGGCGGTCTTTGTCTTTTACCGATGGAAAGGGACTGAGTTAGCCAAGGTTCACCCCGTAGTGTAGGTGAGAATGATTTTGTGTACCCCACATTGGTGCATAAAATGAGCCATACATAGGGCAGAGATGGACTTGCCACGAGTGTGGGAGGAATAAGGTCGGAAGGATATATGATGTTTTGATAACCACATGCATCTCATGCATACACGCATCATGTTAACCCATTTGTCTAAAAGCCATCATAGACATCCGTTGGGTTAGAGAAGAAGGAAGACTTGTCAAGAAGAGGATGCGTCAGGCAGTGAAAGTTCTCGTATGCATCAATTGGAGACCAACATCACCAAAATTACCGAACTGCAAGCTTTGACCAACGCTGTGACCAGTCTGACAGCACCCCGTACAATGAGAACACAAAATTTCACGGCCAGAATAGAAAGACCATTGGGGGGCCTTCAGCAAAAAAATTGTTTATTTTTAGTCCTTAATAGTTAAGCATAAGTCCAATGATGAAATTATTTGCTTTACGGTGAAATCTTAGAAACGATAAGTTCTTGATGTACTTTTATCTGATACTTTGAGTAGTTGATCTATGTTAGACTCGTAAGCACTTAATTATAGGTTTTTAGCAGTGAAAACCTGAGTAGTTGGCAAAGTAACTAGTTGAAGAAATAGCAGGTCGATGAATGACTGTTTGCTTAGATGTCTATATTGATTTTCTTATGTTATGATGTGTGGTATGGTTGAAAATAAAAGAAAAGTCTCTAAAGAAAACATTAAACCACCTATAACTGATAAGCGTGAAGCTACCCATGGGCGAGTATTAGGACCACCATGAGGAGAAATGCTACCTTAAAGGGTAGGTGTGTTGAAAAAAAAAATTTAAACCACTTATAACCGATAAGCGTAAAGCTACCCATGAGCGAGTATTATGACCACCATGAGGAGAAATGCTACCTTAAAGGGTAGGTGTGTTGAAAAAAAGAAGAAGAGAGAGACAAAAGAAAAAAGAAAATCATACCATATTGAGCACATAAAAAGCAATTGCAGGGCATAATTGAGATATCTAGGTTGGTTTGACCCATCGATCCCAATTTTTGAAACAAAATCATTGAGTTGGCTTGCCTAGGAACCAAGCTGTAAATGAACCTTTGCACACACACACTGTGAGTCTGGCTTAGATGATTTATTCAAAGACTTGGATTTGAGTTGCAATGAGTGTTTTGAGGGTTCTCTGGTTTCATTACTGGGCATTCTTTGAGGACAATAATATGTGTAACTATTGGGACTATTTCATAGCCCGTAATATAATATGTCGATACAGAATGCCATATCACATAGTGACAGACACTGGAGTCCAATTTCAGGGAGAAGGCACATTTAGAAATCTGGGAATCAGAAGACATGATCCCAAAAGGATGAGGCCGCGTTCACAAATGAGTAATCCACCTTGACCCAGTGCAGGTAATGAAGAGCAGAAAGCTGGGCCAGGTCTGGGGGTGACCTGTCTACCACCCCGCAGATAAGGGACACAACGGGACCTTGAGCCTTGAGACTAAAGAAAACTGAGCAATCACTAGAGGAGAATTGGCATAAAGAAACTGTAAGCAGACCCAAGGGGTGGCCAAAGCTTCTATAGGCAAAGGGCGCCAAAGAGCGCAAGGAAGGCCTAACCAAAGATAACATCAAGCCTATAGGACAGAGAAAACCCATCGGAATAGCGAATGCATCCATGCATACACGTCATATACACACATTTTTTATTTTGTGTTCGCAGGCTTTGAAGAAAAAGAAAACACGGTAAAGACGAGCAACTCATCGGGAATGAGGACAAGCAAGCTGGGAATGGTACTTCGGAAGTGGAGAAAAACTCGGGAATGAGGACGAGCAAGCCGGGAATGGAACTCTGAGAATGGAGAACAACCTCGGGAATGAGGACAAATTGGGGGTCTAAGTGCCTCACCACCATTATCAACAGTTTTGGAAATGAATCCTAGGGGCGAGGCCTATATTATCAATAATTTGGGAATGAATCCGAGAGGTCGAAGCACCTCATCATCATAAAAAAAAACTCCCCTGCGGATCGAAGAGTCACGCAGGTGGACCAAAACACCATCACCCATCAGTGCGGGAACAAAGCCCAGAGATCGAAGCATCTCACACTCGGTGGTTCGGGAACAAAGCCCAGGGGTAGAAGCACCTCACCATCAACTCAACTTAGTTCGAGAATAAAGCCCAGACATCAAAACATCTCACACTCGGTGGTTAGGGAACAAAGCCCAAGGGTCGAAGCACCTCGCCATCAACTCAACTCAGTTCGGGAATAAAGCCTGGACATTGAAACATCTCATGCCAGGCACGGTTCAGAAATGAACCATCTCACAGCAGGAACGGTTCAGAAATGAACCATCTCACAGCAGGAACGATTCAGAAATGGACCATCTCACACTCAGGAACAGTTCGGAAATGGACCATCTCACACTCATGAACGGTTTGGAAATGGACCATCTCACACTCAGAAACAGTTCGGAAATGAACCATCTCACACTCATGAACGGTTCGGAAATGAACCATCTCACACTCAGGAACGATTAGGAAATGAACCATCTCACACTCAGGAACGGTTCGGAAATGGACCATCTCACACTCAGGAACGGTTTGGAAATGAACCATCTCACACTCAGGAACGGTAATGGACCATCTCACACTTAGGAACGGTTCGGAAATGGACCATCTCACACTCAGGAATGGTTCGAAAATGGACCATCTCACACTCAGGAAGGATTCGGAAATGGACCATCTCACAATCAGGAACGGTTCAGAAATGGACCATCTCACACTCAGCAACGGTTCGGAAATGAACCATCTCACACTCAGGAACGGTTCGAAAATGGACCATCTCACACTCAGGAACGGTTCAGAAATGAACCATCTCACACTCAGGAACGGTTCAGAAATATACCATCTCACACTCAGGAACAGTTCGGAAATGAACTATCTCACACTCAGGAACGGTTCGGGAGTAAACCATCTCACACTAGGATTAGTTCGGGAATGAACCGTAGAAATCAAAGCATCTCACACTCGTTGGTTTGGGAACAAAGCCTAGGGGTCAAAGCACCTCGCCATCAACTCAACTCAGCTCAGGAATAAATCCTAGAGATCGAAGCATCGCGCAGGGATGAATCCCAGGGGTCAAAGCACCTCACCATCAAATCATCTCAGTTCGGGAATAAATCCTAGAGATCGAAGAATCTCACAGGGATGAAGCTGTTAGTGTTCCTAGAACATGCCAAGGATCTCTAAGTCATGATTTTATGTGAATAATCAAAGAAGTTACGCAAATACTTACAATGATCGGATGTTAAGATTTCAAAAATCTTTTCGTTTCGGAAGCTCCAAGATTTATGTTTTTGTTCCAAACTCAAGGAATTGGTTTCCCTATCACCTTGATTCACTCTTTGAAGTGCTAGCCCACAAGAATTTTTGCAACAAAAAAACTCAATGAGAGAAGGAAGCTCTCGGCAAAAACAAGGGGAAAGAGAGAAAATGAAATGTTATGAATAGTAACCACACCACACTTCCAAAGTTGACTTGTTTATTTATATTAAGTTTGTGTGTTTGAATTTGGTTTGAGTGTTTTACAAGTAAATCAAGCTTACTTTCAACAAATCAAATCCATAAATTAAGCCCAACCACTTCCATCACATGTCCAACAAGTTGATGTAAGTGAAGTGGGTCCCACCACTTTTAATTCCAAATTTAAGTCGGCTAACTCAACACGCAACTTCGCTCGGCCCCGGGTTCGTTTAATTCTGAATTAAATGAATTTTCCGTCGCGACGTGATTAAATCCAATTTAATTAAATAATTGTGCCTCGCAAAATTATTACGAAAGTCGCTTACGAATTAATTCTAAATTAATTCGTTCGCCCGAATTAAAATCCAATTTTAATTCCGCTTTGAAATCTAATTTCATTTAATATATCCAATATATTATTTAATCGATTAATTCCAATTAATCGCGTTCTCTCTTCTAATCGAATTTTATCCCATATAAATTCTTGCCGTAATTAATTCCAGATTAATTTTCTCTCTTTCTCTCATAATTAATCCCAGATTAATTCTGTTCGAGTCAAATGTCATTGGTGAATCTTTAGGAAGCGACCCAAGAGATCCCTGGATATGTTGGCAGTAAATACAGTCATCAGACTATCTGAATACGTGCGTACCTCGTACCACATTCTTACTGATTTTCAAGACATGGTTGGCTTCTAGCAACGCACTGTGCCAACCCAATTCGCCAGAAATATTCTTTTAAGGAATACATAATCTTTATCAAGCGTAGTATACTAAGTATTGCGTATTACGATCCAATATTTGATGTCACATGATAGGCCTGGGGCTGGAATTGTGTCTGCCCCGTACAAAGCATATATCGGATTACTAGCAACTAGTCTCTGTAATCGGATAATCATGACCTTTACCGTTAAAAGGTGTTTTAGGCATTTTACCTAATAAACATGATTTGCAGACGTCATATGAATTTGGATCAAATCCGTCCAAGTATCCACTCTTCGAAAGTGTGGATATACGAGTCTTGAATGTGTACCAGACGACACTACCACAAATAAGTTTCATCTTGTTACTTAACTTAAGCCTTTTTTTTGCCATGTTATATGTTTGAGATTGATTTATATTCAAAATATAAAGACCATTATTAACATCAGCACTGCATATCTCAAAATCATTTTTATAAACAAAACACCCGGTGTTTCTGAATACAAAAGTATACCCACAATGGGTCAAACAAGATACAAATATAATGTTTCTAGTCAAACTAGGTACATAATAACAGCATGATAAAGTAAGTACATGCCCCGAGGGCAGTTCCAAAATATAGGTCCCAACAGCCAAAATGGCGACTCTAGTCCCATTTCCAACTCGGAGGTCGATCTCTCCTGAAGCCAGTCTCTTGCTAATCTGCAGATCTTGCACATCAGTATATATATGAGTACCACATCCAATTAAAAAAATCCAATTTTTAAAACTAGAAGTAGAGATGTTTATTTCAATAACAAACATACCTGAAGTCGGAGCGTTGCCCACCTTCACGTCCTTCATGTGCGCCTTGTACTCACGGCAGTCACGCTTCCAGTGACCCCATTTTCCACACTACAGGCAGACATCTTAGGATTTGTCCTTGGTCTTCCTAGAGGACTATGATGATTTGGCCTTGCCCTTTATTTTCTTCTTATTCTTCACACCTCCAGAAGGCTTTGGCCAAGCCTTGCCCTTCTGAGATATCGAAGCGAAGTGCGCCTCGTGCTTCTTGCCCTTTAAAAGCTCTTTTTCTGCCTCTTTCAGCATTGCCATCAACTCTCCAAGAGTCTTTTCTTGGTTCATTATATTGTAGTTCATGATGAACCCGCTCCAGCTGTTAGGAAGAGACTGTAAGATCAAATCTATGGATGTCTCAGCCTCAAAGGTTATGCCCAGTTGACCCAGCTGTTCGATGTCAGCAATCATCTACGACACATGGTGCTCGACAGATGTACCCTCTGACATACGAGAGTGAAAGAGCTTCTTCTGCAATTCATACTTCTGCGAAAAAAGGTTAGATCAGTGAAGGTCCCTCAATTTCAACATCATTTCGTGGGGATCCAATCCCTTGTTTTAACGACGAAATTGTGGGGTCATTGCAGCAAGCATGACATATTAAGTAGTTGATTTATCATCACTATTAGTCTTCCAAAGCTCAAGCTCAAGTGGCTGCTCAATTCCAGGATTAGGCCCGAGAGGTTTCTCTACCGTATAGAGCATCTTCTCAGCCCCTAGGAAAATCCTGAGGTTTATATCCGAGTCAGGAAAGTATGCCCCGTTAAAGACATTTTCGCCCATGATAATGTCCCTAACGTTGATCTTTCCCGCCATCTTAATCACAATAGTCTAACTATTCAATTAACGATTTTGGGTACAGTCCAATTGTTAAAAGAAAACAATAAAATATTAGTCCAACTAATATAAATATATAATGACGAAAATAATTTGAAAGCGCGTGTTTGGAAAGTATTAAACGAAATTGCAAATTTAATACTGGCCTCCCACTATTTTTCGGTGAGCCTCTAACCCTCTGTTGAGTACTCGGGAAACCTAGTTTCCTAGTGGGCTAGGATCCCGTTAAATAACACACAACCTTGACTTTGGCCAACAAGCTGTATGAAACTTAACTAGGTAGATCTCTAAGATCAATTGTATCCCATCCAATTCCTAGATCTGGTAGGTGGACCTCCAAGTCCGAAACATATATCCAATATATGTAAATATATCCAATATATTTCCTAACCTTTTCCTCTGAATCAACTAAGCCTTGGCTTTGGCTCAACAAGCTTAATGATTCAAGTTAAGCGGGACCCATTGACAGTAGGAAAGCTTCATAATCCATATCGATGAACAAGAAGTGACCTTGAATTTGGCCAACAAGTCACAAAGCCTTCGTTGTTCAAACACATCCGCGATGGACATTGATCTTGACTTTGGCCAACAAACCAATGCCAATCTTGGATCTTGAGAGAGAACCACTCATTGGAAGGAAAAATGTTTAATATTTGATGAGGGTTTTTCACGTAATTGGCAACCAATTTATTATCTTTGATTAGGTCTCATCATACACCCTTAAGCATGCATTCTAAAAGCATAATAAGGCGTGAAATAAATTAATAATGATATACGGATGGATATATAACAAATTTATTCCTAGAACAAATCTCTCACTTTCCTCTCTCTACCGCTAGCACTATTCTTACTTCTACCCAATTACATAATACATCAAAGAAACCTCATTTACATTGAGGGGAATTGATGAGAAGAGAAATACAAAGAGATAAAGAGATAATAGGCTGGACACGCAGTTCTAATTTAATAAATTCTAAATTTATTACAACAATTTCCAAAATTGCCCTCACCCTTCTAATATCCATCCGATATACATTATTCATACAATACATCCATGTATTCACACAAAGCATGTTATTCAATCAATCTAATCCAATTAATTAATCTTTGAATTAATGACCATCCAATGTTCAAACAACGATTTGATTTGCGCGAGTCCAACTCGTTTAAGAATAAATACTCAAAGTACGTATTCTTGAATTATATCGAACTACAATTTTAAATCCAATTTAATTTGTATTCAATACTAATTCAAATTTAATTCCAAATTAAATAATTACACTTATTTATGTTTCTTTTACACTTAGATTCTAAATCCAATCTAAATGGGTCTCAAAGGCCCAATCAATATCCAATACTATTTTAATTAAAGTTCAATGGGCTTTTAATTAATTCATAAGGCATGGGCTTTGGCCAATATGGATCCAATCCAATTCCAAAGCCCAATTAAGAATCATCATTTGCCATAAAATCAATTTTGGCCCATTAGGCCCAATTAAATATTAAAAGGCCCAAAAGTTATATTTGGACTTTATGGAATGGTTTTAGGCCCAATATGGATCCAATCCAATTGTCCTAAACCAAGCTTGGCCCAACCAAGCCCATTAAGCCCAAATACAACAAAATTAGCCCAATCCAATTTTAAAGACTAACTTTAATTAATATAACATTCCAAATATTAGATTAATTTTAATTAAAATGTAATAGCCATAATTAATTAGTTAAACTAATATTTCCAAAACACCAATTAAACCAATTAATCATGCTTTAATTAACCAACTCATGTCCAACACAAATTGAAGCAAAACAATTCATTCCATGCTTATCATGCTCACGGTAATTTGGCATAAAAATATCCAATTTTGATTTCAATATAATTAAATCAACAATTAATATACATATCATGCCATAAACTCATCCAATAGTCAAATTAACAAAGAATCACCATGAACACACCTAGGGTAGTATTCGGCCAAGGCTAAGGAATTTGAGAAAATTTTATTCAATTTATTTTCTCAATTCCTAAGATGCATAAATCTAATTCATCATCATCAAAGCTTAACCAAACAACCAATTTGAAGAAATCACGTTCCAAACATAAAAACCCCAAATAAAGTCCATAAACCTTAAAGTAAAATCATGCTTAGAAAATGCTCTGATACCATTGTTAGTGTTCCTAGAACATGCCAAGGATCTCTAAGTCATGATTTCATGTGAATAATCAAAGAAGTTGCGCAAATACTTACAATGATCGGATGTTGAGATTTCAAAAATCTTTTCGTTTCGGAAGCTCCAAGCTTTGTGTTTGTGTTCCAAACACAAGGAATTGGTTTCCCTATCACCTTGATTCACTCTTTGAAGTGCTATCTCACTAGAATTTTTTCAACAAAAACTCAAATGGGAGAAGGAAGCTCTCGGCAAAGATAAAGGGAGAAGAGAGAAAAATGAAATGTTGTAAATAGTAACATACCACACTTCCAAAGTTGACTTGTTAATTTATATTAAGTTTGTGTGTTGAATTGGTTTGAGTGTTTTAAAATTGTTCACAATTAAAACAAGCCTTACTTTCAACAAATCAAATCCATAAATTAAGCCCAACCACTTCCATCACATGTCCAACAAGTTGATGTAAGTGAAGTGGGTCCCACCACTTTTAAATTCCAAATTTAAGTAGGCTAACTCAACACGCAACTTCGCTCGGGCCCGGGTTCGTTTAATTCCAAATTAAATGAATTTTCCGTCGCGACGTGATTAAATCCAATTTAATTAAATAATTGTGCCTCACAAAATTATTACGAAAGTCGCTTACGAATTAATTCTAAATTAATTCGTTCGCCGAATTAAAATCCAATTTTAATTCCTCTTTGAAATCTAATTTCATTTAATATATCCAATATATTATTTAATCGATTAATTCCAAATTAATCGCATTCTCTCTTCTAATCGAATTTTATCCCAAATAAATTCTTACCGTTATTAATTTCAGATTAATTTTCTCTCTCTCTCTCTCTCTCTCATAATTAATCCCAGATTAATTCTGTTCGAGGCAAATGTCATTGGTGAATCTTTGGGAAGCGACCAATGAGATCCCTGGATATGTTGGTAGTAAATACGGTCATCGGACTATCCGAATACGTGCGTACCTCGTACCACGTTCTTACCGATTTACAAGACATGGTTGGCTTCTAGCAAAACACCGTGCCTATCCAATTCTCTAGAAATATTCTTTTAAGGAATACATAATCTTTATCAAGCGTAGTATACTAAGTACTGCGTATTACGATCCAGTATCTGATGTCACATGCTAGGCCTGAGACTGGAATTATATCTGCCCCGTACGAAGCATATATCGGATCACTAGCAACTAGTCTATGTAATCGGATAATCATGACCTTATCATATTATCCCGATAGCTGTATCATATACGAGTACTAGTTATGTATCCCTGTGTGATCATCATCTCCATATGACTGAAGTGATACTTCCATCTTGACATCACACCCAATACACTACGATTCTCAGTAAACCCAGAAGAGGCATACATAGAACCTTTTAAAGCCCCGGACGACCAAAACCAAAGCGTATTGATTGTCGCAAGTATTAGCGATGCAAGTCTCAGGTTAAGACCAAATACACCTACCCTGATTTGGATTCCCATAGACACATAGTCATACTACCAATGAGATTCCGATGGGTCTATCCAGAGCGAAGCTGTTCCCATACCATCGGCAAACAGAACCTCATATTACACTTGCATGAGTATCCAATACCCAAATATATGAGAACTATGCCGTTAAGCTTCCATAACGCGCACAAGTGCAATACTAGTATATTCCGCATTATCGATGTCCAGTCTCGATAATATTACAACTAGGGATATTTAATGATTAAACCGTTCGTGGATTGATACTGTCTTATATCTTATTAATCCAAAACTAATCATAAGACTTTTATCATTTATATATATTCAAGTAATCTAATTATAAAATGATAAAATAGCAATTTCCTTTGTCACATAATTAATTTGTACAAAAAACACAATGTCTTTTACAAATAGTGATGCTATGGGTCATAATTGTCCAACAAAAGCCCATGGGTCGAAGCACCTCGCCATCAAATTAACTCAGTTTGGGAATAAATCCTAGAGATCGAAGCATCTCGCAGGGATGAAACCCAGAGGTCAAAGCACCTCGCCATCAAAATCAGCTCAGTTCGGGAATAAATCCTAGAGATCGAAGCATCTCACCGGGATGAAGCCCAGAGGTCGGAGCACCTCGCCATCAAATCAACTTCAGTTCGGGAATAAATCCTAGAGATCGAAGCATCTCACAGGGATGAATCCCAGGGTCGGGGCCAACATTATCAACCCCAGTTCGGGAATAAATCATAGAGATCGAAGCATCTCCCATGGATAAATCCCATGGTCGAGGCCCACATTATCAACTTCAGTTCGGGAATAAATCCTAGAGATCGAAGCATCTCGCAGGGATGAATCCCAAGGTCGAGGCCCACATTATCAACTTCAGTTTGGGAATAAATCATAGAGATCGAATCATCCCCCAAGGGATGAATCCTAGGGTCGAGGCCTACATTATCAACTTCAGTTTGGGAATAAATCCTAGAGATCGAAACATCTCGTAGGAATAAATCCTAGAGATCGAAGCACCTCACCATCAACTTAACACAGAGATTGAAGCATCTCGCAAAAGCGGCAAAACAACAGGTAAGTCCAGCAACGGCCGACGAACCAGGTAAGTAAAAATGCAAGCATGACTTTGATAGGGTTGTCATTGTCACACACTGCACAAGCCCCATCAAAGTGGGGGTGACTGTAGACACTGCATTTTTGCATAAGCCCGATGACGAGTCTCGTATGGAGGCACTACCTAAAAAGTTGCGGAAGTTATGGGAAACGAATGCCGGAAGGAAAGAAAACCTCCAAAACTAGCACCTTATCAGATTCGCTCAGTCAGTTTCTATTTCAAACCTTAGCCTCGGCCCAAAACCCCTGCGACCCACAAAGCCCACACGCCCAAGACACCATCTACACGCCCAAGCCTTCCCAAGTAGCTAAAATACCATGCAAAACACATGCCAAAATCCCCTTAAATCACTTTCCAATTTAACAAGATTGTGAATCCCATTCTTGCCAAAATTATGAGATTGTGTTCCCTAAATAATTGATGATATATCTCCCAAATTTGCTTGATTTATTTCCATGATTTAGAGATCCCATGTCATTATAAAAAGGAGGCTTGACCAAACCCTAAGGGGGCTAGACAAAAAATGGCATTCATAACCAAGAAACCTAAGACACACAGGACAACATCAACATTAACAAAGGCTACCTCATTCTTCTTCTTCTTTCATATGGCAATAAACAACCCTTCAAAAAAAAAAAAACAACAACAAACTAAGCACAAACAACCAGCAAACCGTGAACAAAAAACACAAAAAAACACCCACAACCGACAGCACCAAAGCCAACCAAACCAGCCAAATAACACAATCAATCAGCCCTCCACCGAACACCAAACAACCAAAAACAAATACCCCAAACCGACAACAAACAAAAACACAACCAAAAATAAATACCCATCCACCGAACAACAAAACAGCACCAACAACACTAAAAATACCCCCTGAAAACCGCACAAATAACACTAAAAATACCCCCTGAAAACCTCACAAACAGCACTAAAAACACCCTGAAAATTATAAAAACAGTGAAGAAAATAGCCCCCAAAAGCAGTGAAGAAAACCGCAAAAATAGTGAAGAGAAATACTCCCAAACCAGCAGCCTTTATCACCAAAAAGCAGCCCCTAAATCACCCAAACAGCAGCCCCTAAACCAGCAAAAATAGTGACCAAAACCGTAAAAACAATGAGACAAAAACAGCAGGAAAAACCGTGAAAATAATAAGCCAAAACAGTAAAAACAACCAGCCAAAATAGTAAGAAAAACAACCAAAACAGCAGTCCAAAATCACCAAAAAAAAGCAAACAGAAACAACAAACAACAAGCAGAAAATAGCAAAATAACGAGTGAAATAGCGAACCAGAAACAGCAAAAACCGAACCAGCTTTAATCCTTTCGGCGACGGCCTAACGCAATTCCAAGAAGCAACTTAAAAGGTAAGACCTGAGGGCACCTTATTTATTTTTATAGTTTCAGACACGGCATGTCTGGCTGGACTTGAAATACGTCCAGCCGGGTATGTGAAGTCCTACATCAAAGACGGCCAAATTTCTAGTCACATTATTTTTCTTCTTTTGCATTTCATTATTCATTTATTTATTTATTTACTTATCCATTTTCATCATTATTTTATTATTTCGCATTTATTCTGTTATCTATCTTTTTATTTACTGCATTTATTTTATCATTTATCTTTTTACCATTGTTTTATTATTTCACCTTTATTTTATTTGTTCATTATCCGCATATGCATTATTATATTATTTCATATTTATTTATTTTATTTACATTGCATTAATGATTATGTATTGTATTCTCCCTTGTGGTATATCGGACGGAAACCCCAATATAAATTCCGTAGCCGAATCCGAATAGATAATTGTGCGGTCTGTACTTGGGATACAACTCCACGTACCACTTGGGAAATACCCATATATTCGTGACTAATCCATCTTTTTATTCGCTATTTATTTATTGACGCTTTATTTGCTTTTGATTATTATGACTCTTATTATCGTACCTTATATTTCCTAATTTAATTTACTTTTGTTTATATTAATGTTTATGGGTGTGCAAATTTATGTGTTTATTTGAAATCTGTTACATGAACTGCATAAGACTTGGCTATACCATTGTGTGAACCCGTCCATTATACTGGCATAAGTAAGGGACCTTTCTGAACCCAACGGTTTGAGGTCTTCCCTTGCGAGGGGTGAGTGTGGCCTTAAATATTATTAGTTGTAATATTAGTTTATTTATTTTATTTTTATTTTATGTTTTATACTTAATTTCCACTGGGGGACGAGTGAAACATTTAATATGATTGTCTAGTCAATCTCACTTAATTTATAATATGGAAATTGTAATCTAATAACATGGATTAAAAGTTAATACCGCCTTAACTCCTGGTTTTATTTATGTAACATAATGTGACACCGCCTATATGGTCGGTCTTCAGGTGACAGATGATTACCGCCTATATGGCTGGTTTATGGACAAGTAATGACACCGCCTTTATGGCTGGTTTGACTTAATTGGATATTATTGACAAATTCCATATTATAATAAGTGAGATTCCTAGGTTTGAAATATTAAATGTGGATCCACTAACCATGCATTTTCTTTTTATTCTTGGGAAGTGATGAAGCACAATCTTAACATGTTTAATAATTGATTCAATTATATTATGGGTAATACTTAAGTTTTTTTTATTGAATCTTAAGCTTTATGCTTCTGGTTGACTGATCACCAATAAGATAGATGTGGTAAACTTAAAATGAACTTGGAAAATGGATTTTAGGTTTTAGCCTTAGATTCAATAGCTCACTATCTCTCTTAAGGATATATAACCCTTAATAGATTTCCTTACATGATAGGAATATACCTGTCGGGCGGGGGTGGCCATAATTGGAACTTGAACTTAATGAATTAATGTAACTTGATTAACATAGACATATGATTAATTCGGTTATTTGGGTATTTGCGTCTGACCATCGACAAAGGCTTTTGCATATCTTCGTGTGCCAAGTTAACAAACTGATTTATTACACGTATATAAAAGAATCAATTCATCTTTATAATAATATTGTGTGGAATCACAACCCTAGATATTTATGTCTTTTGTTTATTTTCCTTAGTATTTTCTTTTGTGTTTTTATTTATTTATTTATTTAGCGATTCTACATTCAACCTACCAATCATGCAATCATCCATTTCTCTCTTTAATTAGATACCTGTAAATAAATAGAATCAATAATTAATAATAACAATAGAAATTAAGTCCTCGTGGGATCGATATTTTTATACTACTTGAGCGATACATGCGTTTGCGTTACGTGTGTGATTTCACCGATCAAGTTTTTGGCGCCGTTGCCGGGGACTTATTTTTCTTGAGTTATTAATTTTAAAGCTATCTAATTTACTTGTACCTATTTTTCTTTATTTTTATTTATAATTTTTATTTCTTTTTTTTATTATTTTTTCAGGTGGTTGAAATGGAACATTATTGGGTGATTGAGAGATTACGAGCTTTACTAGAAGAAGATACACCCCAAATCAGGGAGCAACAGTCCGGTTTTCTGAGGCCTGTTGTCCAGCCCAATAATTATCACTGGATGTCAGAACCAAACAATACTATATTTGCTCCGTAGAACGCAATGGAGAGATGTGAAATATGTGATGGTAACCACCCGAGCGATCAGTGCATATACCTTTCAGGGTGGCAGAATTATCAGAATCATTCAGGGTTCGAAGAACAAACATATTTCACTGAACCACATTTTCCATCTTATCCACCATTCACCTACGATCTTCATCAAGAACCAGAACCATCAGAGGAAGATCAGATGATTGACATGCTCAAAGAATGGTTCGAGGAACAGGAAGCTCAATTTGATGCACAATTTGAGAGTCAATCAACATCTATACAGAGGATGACATATCAAATTAGACAATTAACAGACACCCTGAATTACATATCTCACGGAGCAAATGACACTGATGATTTTCATGATGACACCTTAACAGAGGAAGAGGCTGAGCAGTATCAAGAGCCAGAGGTTTCAATTCAGGAGCCCGAACCATCAGAATTTCAATTTGATTTTTATTATTCATCGGACTCTGACGAGGAACAAGAATCAGAGCTGTATGCACCAATAAAAATTAAGGATGAAACTATGTATCCTCAAAATGAAGATCTTGGAGCATGCATTGCACTGATGTTTGAAGAAGAGCTACATGAGCCAGTCATATCAATCACAGAGGATGAAAACCTAAAATCATATACATCTTTCCATCCTTAAGTTGACACTTATGGAGCATGCATTTCACAGATGACAGATGAAGAGCTGGATGCGGAAATCCTAAAATACATATGTGAAAATAAAGTGGAGAAAGAAGCTGAGCAAATGGAGGAGCCAATGTCCGACCATATTAAAGATCCAGTGAATTCAAGAGAAACATCACTGTTTTGGGGAGTACAAATCAGAGACATCGCCCAAAAGCTTGACAGAATGACACTCCTATTCCAAGTCAAGCATCATACGAGACCTCATGATTTTCTTTCTTTCTTTTCAGGAATTACTGGAGTGACAAAGTTTAAGAAGATGGCGCAAGCACCGAGACAAACAAGATTCTTTTGCCACTTCAACATTGGAAGAGACCCTTCAAAAGCAACGCACACGGGATTGTCCTATCTTAGACATCGAGAACCACGCTGAAGCCTCCTTGACGAATGAACTTCAATCACGTTTGGCTGAAGACGTATAATTTAGCGTTAGTAGGGAGGCAATCCATGCAACTTTTGTTGATGTTTTTATTTCTGTTTTGTGCATACATGTTGTAGAATTTTTTAATTTTTTGTGTTAGTTTTGCAGAGAAAAACAAAAACGAAGCATTTAAAGCAGAGTGAGCCAACACCATTCTTTCTTCATTTCTCCACTCCTTACTCTCGTTGTCTCTCTCAATTCCTCCATTTTCATTCCATTTCCTCTCAAATCCAACACTCTCTCACCCACTCTCACCAAAACCAAACCAAATCCCACTCCTCAAACTCACCAAACACAAACTAAAGCCAAAAATCACACCCAAATCATAACTTGAATGTGTTAAGCTCGGATTCATGTGTGTAAGGCTGGGTTCTGGAGATTCAAGCTCGTGATTTGAGGTAATTTCGTTTCTCTTTTGTTATTTTATCATTTTGTTGTGTGAATTTGTGAAGTTGTTTGTTTTAGTGATTGTGTTGGTATTTAATTTTGGAATTGTAGTGTGTGTTGTGGTATTTGATTGATAAATTCGTAGAATTTGGAGGCGAAGTTTTGGCGGTTGTGATTTGTGAAAAATGTGAAGTGTTAGATTAGGTTGATTTTGGAAATTCATAAAATTTAGGGGAAACACTCTCCGATGTTTTTTTAAAATCCCAAATGGCACCCAAACGAGCCCGTAGCAAAGTGGTCACGGAACCATCCTATAATAATAAAAAATTCATGTCAGCAGCCACTGAGAAACGCTATGAGAGAAGTATGGGACAAAAAGTCCCTATCATCAAACATGGTTTTGAGATTAATCTGGGACAATTCCCCCAAATCGACTCCATGATTGCCCAAAGGCAATGACATAAGCTTTGTCAGCAGCCTACCTCTGCCTGCATACCAATGGTGAGAGAATTTTACGCGAATGCTTACGAGCATATTGCGTACCAGGTACTAGTGATAGGTCAAATGGTGGCATTTGATCGGTCTACGATCAATAGATTTTATAGGTTGCCAGACATAGACGAGGATGAATACACTGAGACAATCGAGCACCATGACTTAGAGATCATCACTAGAACTCTATGCATCCCCAATGATGTATGTGATATTAACAATAATGGGGAACATGTTAAGATGAGTTCTAGGTTTCTAAAGCCTGATGCCCAAGTTTGGTTCCATTTCTTGACCCACACTCTCTTACCTGGTACCCACATTACAAATGTCACCAAAGAGCGGATGATTCTGCTTTACTCGTTAGTTGAGGGACATTCAATAGATATAGGTGGGCTGATTTCAAGAAATATTGTTCGGGCAGCTCACTCTGCACAATCTGGACTGCTATATTGCAGTCTGATCACTAAACTTTGTGTAGTAGCTGGGGTGCCCATTGACCCTAGAGAGGAGTCCATACAGCCCATCACTGCCCTTACTGCACGTATTGTACATCAACTACGAGTAGAGAGAGTCCCTGCACAGGCTGGCCCTTCCTCTTCTGTACCTAATGCTCCACCACCACAACCTCACCCTGCTCCGTGATTATCGCGCTCTCGCTCTGTGTCACAGCGTGTTGAACGACTGAAATTTTGCATGGATTTCCTGGTTCAAAATAGCTTGGCCACGAGTCAATTTCTTAAGAAAATGGCTCGTCATTTTAACATAAGTGATGAGCAGACTCCAGTATTCCCTAACCTGCCAGAGGACGACAACGATGACGATGGAGATGAGGAATGATCTAACCTAGATGCCATTGTTCCCTTATTTTTCCTTTTTTTTGTAATGAATTGGGGACAATGCTCAGTTTAGGTTTGGGGGTATGTGTGTTCATTTTTATTTACTTTCTGTTATTTTATTCCCTGCATGTTGTGTGTCTGTCTTGCATGTTTGTTTTAATTTTTGCATGTCGTGTTTTAGTTTTTCATTTTTACTTGTTTTTAATTTCTGCATGTTTTATTTCAAAAATACCAAAAAAAAAACAATAAAAAATAAAAAAAAAAAAAAAAAAAAAGTCTGATGATGAGATTGTTTGTCTTAGTTAAAAAGTTTTAGGAAAAGATAAATGCTAATTTCACTTTTATCCTAATTTTAAGCCTAATATCTAGGTCAGACTCGTATGCACTAAAAAAATAGTTTTGTAGCAGTTAGATAATAAGGAATTGACAAAATGACTAGTTGAAATAATCGGTGGTTGATGAATGACCGTTTGCCTGAATATCTGTTTCTGTCTACATATTTTTTTGATGTGCGGTATGATGACAAAAACAAAAAGAATAACAACTAACCCAACTAGTACTTAGTAACCAGACGTCTTGCCTCAATAGGCAGTGACTGTTCGCGTCAAATGGGAAAGCTTAAGTTAGTTAATTAATAAAGTTTCTACTTAGTAATCGGGCGTCTCGCCTCAGTAAGCAGTGACTGTTCACGTCAAATGGTAGAACCTTTAAACATCCGAGATCCGAGTAATTAAGTCCATAGGGGTGTCTAAACACATAGTGCCCTAAAGCCAACTGGCTTGGGAGTCACTGGCTCAAAGCTCGCTATATGGATTGAAGATGTTATTTGAAAAAAAAATAAAAAAAAATAAAAAATCATCATACCTCACTTTGCGCATATTGTAGTAGACGGAACAATTTTAGATAGTCAGGCTGGTTTGACCCATTAGCTACTGAGAATTGAGACGAAATCACCTAGTTGATAACTTAGAGTCGAAGCTGTTAGCATAATTATTCACACACACACACACTTAGAGTCTGATTTAGATATTTTGTTCAAAGGAAATGATTTAAGCTGCATTATGCATTTTGAAGGTTCCATTAACTTTGATGCTAGACATTCACTGAGGACGTTGTTTATATAGCTATTATTTATTTCTTTTTTTCTTTTCTTTTCTTTTCTCTTGTCTTTTTGCTTTTGTGTGCATTAGTTTTATTATCTTTTAGTTTTTGTGTATATTTGTCTGATTGTCTTTTTACTTTTGTGTGCATTAGTTTTATTATCTTTTAGTTTTTGTGTGTATTTGTCTTATTATCCTTTATAGTTTTTGTGTACATTAGTTTGACGTTTGTGGGTATCGTCGCTGTAAGCCCTCACGAGACTACAACTCGTCCACTAGGGACACATAGGGGTTTAAAGGCTTGTTGCATACGCTAAATACAACCGTGATCCCTACGAAAGTGGCTTAGTTTAAATATTATTTTAAAGTTATTTATTGCTTTTTATTTTGTTTGTTTTGCTCGAGGACTAGGAAAATGTTAAGTTTGGGGGTGTGATGAGCAGAAAATATATCATATTTTACAGCCCTTTTGACCTAATATTTTGTTTAGTTTCTTGGGTTTGATGAACGTTTTGATGTGTTTTGTGTTTTTTTGCAGATAAATAAAGTTTTAGGACTCAATGGAATCAACTCGGGACTAAAACGATGAAAAATGATGAAAAATGGACAAAAGGACAGAAACGTCATTTCTGCGTCGCGACGCGTCGAGGATTATTATACTATCGACATTTATTATGTACGCATCGCGTCGTGACGCGCGGCGCTTAGTGGAAATGTGTCAGGATACCAGAAGAACACATTGACCACTCATCGCGTCACGACGCGCAAGGCTATCTGCGTCGCAACGCGCAAAAGGATTTTTTGCCTATAAATAGAATTCGATTTCATTTAGAATTTTCATACTTTCCAGAAGGTTCTGAATAAGAATCTGAGGACTATATCTTGTGTGTTTATATTTTTATACTTTTAATTATGTACTTTTATTTTTAGTTGTAACAATAGTTTATTTATTTTATTTTTATTTTATGTTTTATACTTAATTTCCGCTGGGGGACAGGTGAAACATTTAATATGATTGTCTAGTCAATCTCACTTAATTTATAATATGGAAATTGTAATCTAATCACATGGATTAAAAGTTAATACTGCTTAATAGCTGGTTTTATTTATGAACATATATGACAGTATATACCCCCTATATGGTCGGTCTTCAGGTGACTGATGATTACCGCCTATATGGCTGTTTTATGGACAAGTAATGACACCGCCTTTATGGCTGGTTTGACTTAATTGGATAATATTGACAAATTCCATATTATAATAAGTGAGATTCCTAGGTTTGAAATATAAATGTGGATCCCTTAACCCCATTACTTTCTTTTTATTCTTGGGAATTGATGAAACACAATCTTAACATGTTTAATAATTGATTCAATTATATTATGGGTAATACGTAAGTTTGTTTATTGAATCTTAAGCTTAATGATTCTGGTTGACTGATCACCAATAAGTTTGATGTGGTAAAATTGAAATGAACTTGGAAAAAGGGATTTTAGGTTTTAGCCTTAGATTCAATAGCTCACGATCTCCCTTAAGGATATATAACCCTTAATAGATTTCCTTACAGGATAGGAATATACCTGTCGGGCGGAGGTAGCCATAATTGGAACTTGAACTTAATGAATTCAGGTAACTTGATTAACATAGACATATGATTAATTCAGTTATTTGGGTATTTGCGTCTGACCATCGATAGAGGCTTTTGCATATCTTCGTGTTCCAGGTTAACAAATTGATTTATTACACGTATATAAAATAATCAATTCATCTTTATAATAAGATTGTGTGGAATCACAACCTTAGATATTTATGTCTTTTATTTATTTTCCTTAGTATTTTCTTTTGTGTTTTATTTAATTATTCAGCAATTCCACATTCAACCAACCAATCAAGAAATCATCCCATTCTCCCTTTAATTAGATACATGTAAATAAATAAATCAATAATTAATAACAACAAAAGAAATTAAGTCCTCGTGGGATCGATATTTTTATACTACTTGAGTGATACGTGCGCTTGCGTTACGTGTGTGATTTCACCAATCAACAGGGCAAATAATACTACTCATCTATTGCCAAGTTTCATGCAATAACAAAAATAAGGAAAAAAAAAGACAACTCAGCTTTGGTCCGAGGTAAAATTATTTGGGGATTAAAGTTTGAGCTTAAAGATTCGAGGATGAATCTTCTTAAAGAATGGGGGAATGATATGATACATGGAGCGTCAAGAAAACAATCATCGAAGCATGGATCCACACATTCAAGGAAGAAGCCTAATAATCCATTAACGTTATTTGGCAATGAATGGGGTTCAAGATATACAAGTGAAGGCCTTATAGAGGGGGTTAATGTTAGTGTTTATTTTAGAGTGGGCTGACTGTTAGGGGCTTTAGGTTGTAATGTTGGGGTTTATTCTAGAGTGGGCCAATTGTTAGGGGCCCAAAATTTTATTTGTAATGAGGATTATTACCTAAGGTTATTTTTGATTTTTTTTATATATTAAAATTACGGTTTCCATTGTATTATTTAAGCAAGTCTGTCGTTAATAAAATGAAGGAAAGTCTAACCCAAAAAAATTAATATTGCCGTTAGGCACATGGGTGGTGAGGTCGTGGATGGCTAACCAGGGAAGAGTGGATTCTCTTCAAAACTTATAAAAGGAGTTTGTTGTCATTTGTGGCATTTCAAGCAATTAGGGGTTCGTGAGGCTTTGCACTTCACGGGTTTCTAATCTTCAAACCTCATTGTGTTTTTTTGGGCGCTCATAACAATATTTTATGGGGTTCACGGGCTTTGATTCCGCGGGGTTCAGAGGAGTTGCGTGGATAGTAATCTTTTGTGGGTTTGCTTGGTTTTGCTCCAGGCAGGTTTTCATCAGCCGAGCCGGGTCAACCCGGTCACTTGGACAGTATTCGGTCAGCCCTTGGGCTACCCGAACAGTGTCTAGTTTGCTGGTTTCACAGCCAGCATGCGGTGAGCCCGTTTTGACGGGAATTTCACCCCGGAACAATTCTCAGAAATTTATCCACCACCCAATTGTTAGACAATTATGACCCATAGCATCACTATTTGTAAAAGACATGGTGTTTTTGTACAAATTAACTATGTGACAAAGGAAATTGCTATTTTATCATTTTGTAATTGGATTACTTGGATATATATAAATGATAAAAGTCCATATGATTAGTACCAGATTAATAAGATATGAGACAATATTAATCCACGAAAGGTGTGATCATTAAATATCCCTAGTCGTAGTATTATCGAGACTGGACATCGATAATGCGGAATATATTAGTATTACACTTGTGCGTGTTATGGAAGCATAACGGCATAGTTCTCATCTATTTAAGTTTTGGATACTTATGCAAGTGTGATAAGAGGTTCTGTTAGCCGTTGGACCGGGAACAGCTTCGCTCTGGATAGACCCCTCAGAGTCTCATTGGTAGTATGACTATGTGTTTATGGGAATCCGAATCAGGGTAGGTGTATGTGGTCTTAACCTGAGACTTGCATCGCTAATACTTGCGATAATCAGGACGCTTTGGTTTTGGTCGTCCGGAGCTTTAACAGATTCTGTGTACGCCTCTTCTGGGTTTACTGAAAATCGTAGTGTATTGGGTGTGATGTCAAGATGGAAGTATCACTTCAGTCATATGGAGATGATGATCATGCAGGATACAAAACTAGTACTCTTAAATGCTGCAGCTATGGGGATAGTATGACTAGGTCATGATTATCCGATTATAGAGACTAGTTGCTAGTGATCCGATATATACTTCGTACGGGGCAAACACAATTCCAGCCCTAGGACTAGCATGTGACATCTGATATTGGATCATATTACGTAATACATTGTATACTATACCTGATACAGATTATATATTATTCGTTGAATATTTCTGGAGAATTGGGTAGGCACGGTCCTTTGTTAGAAGCCAACCATGTCTTGTAAATCGGAGAGAACGTGGTACACGGTACGCACGTGTCGGGTAGTCCGATAACCGTATTTTCGGCCAACATATCCAGGAATCTCTTGGGTCGCTTCCCAAAGATTCACCGATGACATTTGACTTGAACAGAATTAATCTGGGATTAATTATGAGAGAGAAAATTAATCTGGGATTAATTACGGCAAGAATTAATTTGGGATTAATTACGGCAAGAATTTTATCTGGGATTAAATTCGTCTAGAAGAGAGAACGCAATTAATTTGGAATTAATCTATAAAATAAATTTAATAGTTAAATTGGATTTTTCTATTTTATTTATCTGGGCTAAAATAATATATCGGATATATTAATTCAAATTGGATTTCAATACAGAATTAAAATTGGATTTTAATTCAAGCGAACAAATTAATTTGGAATTAATTCGTAAGCGACTTTCGTAATAATTTTGCGAGGCATAATTATTTAATTAAATTGGATTTAATTATTTTGCGACGGAAAATTCGTTTAATCGGATTAAACTAACCCGGGCCCAAAGCTTAGTTGTGTGTTGGAGAAGCCAACTCAAATTTTGAATTTGAAGTGGTGAGACCCACTTTTCTTACATCAAATTGTCAAAAGATGATGGAAGTAGTTGAGCTCATTTAATGTAACTTTTCACACAACCAAAGCTTCCTTAACAAGTTTTGTTTTTTGGAAAACATAACACTTGCCTTTTGTTTTTGAAACAAGACATCACAAAATTCATCTATCTTCTTTTCTCCTTGGCCGAGAGCCTTCTTCTCTCTTTGGAAATTTTTGTTGCAAAAATTTCAAGCTTGCTAGCACATTTAGAGTTGATTAAGGTTATAGGGAAACTCACCCAAGAGTTGGAAACACTCTACAAAGCTTGGAGCTTCAACATACATCAAAGGAATTTTTGAAATCTCTAAACCAATCAATAAAAGCCTTCTGCAACTTATCTTGATTTATTCACACACAAATCATGTTTTAGAGACCTTGGGCATGTGTAGGACACTAACAATGGTATCAAGAGCCAATCTAAGCATGATTTGAATTTTAAGGTTCTTGAATTTAATTTGGGTATTTTTTTCTTGGGGCATGATTTTTCCAAATTGATTGTTTGGTTGTGTTTATACGATGATGAATTGGATTTGTGCATCATTGGATTTGAAAAAAAATTGATTAGATTATTTTTCCCCAAATTCCCTCACATGGCCGAATGGAACCCTAAGTTGTGCTCATGGTGATTTTTTAAATTTTGACAATTGGATATGTTAAAAGCATGAAATGAATATTGATTGTTGATTTAATTGGATTGAAATCAAAATTGGGTGTTATTTCATGTAATTGCCGTGAGTATGAAGCATGTTGAATGAGTTGATTTTGCTTCAATTTGTGTTGGACATGAATTGAAATGTAGAGCATGATTAATTGGATTAATTAGTGTTTTGGAAACATTAGATTAATTGATTAATTGTGTTAATTGCACTTTAATTAGATTAATATGTAATTTGGAATAATATATTAATTTAATTTGTTGTATTTGGGCTAATGGGCTTGGTTGGGCCAAGTATGGTTTTGGACAATTGGGTTGGATCCAAATGGGCCTAAAACCATTTCCATAAAGTCCAAAATATGACATTGGGCCTTTAATAATTTAATTGGGCCTAATGGGCCTAAATTGATTTTTGGCATAGGGTGATTCCTAACTTGGGCCTTGGCATCTTGGGTTGGATCCATAATGGTCAAAGCCCATACCTAAAGAATTAATTGAAAGCCCATTGGACTTTAATTGAATTGGCATTGGATGCTAATTGGGCTTTTGAGACCCAAATGGATTGGATTTGGAATCCAAGTCTCAAATGCACTATTAAAAGTGTAATTGTTTAATTTGGACTTAACCATGAATTAGTATTGGATACAATTTGTATTGGATTTAAAATTGTAGTTCGATATAATTCAAGAATACGTACTTTGAGTATTTATTCTTAATAGAGTTGGACTCGCGCAAATTAAATTTTTGTATGAACATTGGATGGTCATTAATCAAAGATTAATTAATTGGATTAGATTGATTGACATCATGTTTTGTGTGAATACTTGGATGTATTTATATGAATAATATATATCAGATGGATATTAGTTGGGTGGGGGCAATTTTGGAAATTGTTGTAAGTATGGTACTTATTTGAAATTGGACCTGCTTGTCCAGCCTTTCACCTATGATTCTCTTTGTATTTCTCTTCTCACCAATTCCCCTCAATGTAAATGAGGTTTCTTTATGTATTATGTAATTGGGTAGAAGAATGTAAAGTACTAGCGGGAGAGAGGAAAGAAAGTGATTTGTTCTAGGAACAAATTGTATTATATATCCATCCGCATATTATTATTATTTTATCGCATCTTATTATGCTTTTAGAATGCATGTTTAAGGGTGTATGATGAGACCTAATTAAAGATAATAAATTGGTTACCAATTTACGTGAAAAACCCTCACTATAATATTAAGCGTTTTCCTTCCATTGAGTGGTTCTTTCTCAAGATCCAAGATTGGCTTTGATTTGTTGGCCAAAGTCAAGATCATTGTCCATCACAGATGTGTTTGAACCACGAAAGCTTTGTTATATATCACATGTCTTGGGCAGTTGTGACTTGTTGGCCAAAGTCAAGATCACTTCTGAACATCGACGTGGATTACGAAGCTTTCCCACAGTCAATGGGTCACGCTTAACTGGAATCATAAGCTTGTTGAGCCAAATCCAAGGCTTAGTTGATTCAGAGGAAAAGATTAGGATGATATATTGGATATATGTTATGGACTTGGAGGTCCACCTACCGGATCTAGGAATTGGATGGGATCCAATTGATCTTAGAGATCTACCTAGTTAAGTTTCATACAGCTTGTTGGCCAAAGTCAAGGTCGTGTGTTATTTAACGGGATCCTAGCCCACTAGGAAACTGGGTTTCCCGAAGACTCAGCAGAGGGTTAGAGGCTCGTCGAAAAATAGTGGGAGGCTAGTATTAAATTTGCAATTTCGTTTAATATTTGCTGATACGCACTTTTTATTTTATTTATCGTCGTTATAAATATATTAGTTGGACTAATATTTGTTTTATTGCTTTCTTTGAACAATTATATTGTACAAGACACTACTCCATTTGTAGTTGGTTATATAGTTGGACTATAGTAACCATTATATTTGAGTGTACCCGATATCGTTGATTGAATAGTTGGACTATTGCAATCGAGATGGCTGGAAAGATTAGCGTTAGGGACATCGTTATGGGCGATAATGTCTTTAACGGCTCCAATTTTCCAGATTGGGAGATGAACCTCAGGATAGTCCTGGGAGCTGAGAAGTTGCTCTATTCGATAGAGAGACCTCTCGGGCCTGAGCCTGGACCTGAGCAAATAGTAGAGCCTGAGCTTTGGAAGACTCACTGTGATGATAACTTTACTGCACAGTCCGTCATGCTTGCTGCAATGACTCCGCAATGTTGTCGTCACAACAAAGGATTAGATCCTTACAATATGATGTTGAAATTGAAGGACCTTCACAGATCTAACCTTAGATCTCAGAAGTACGAATTGCAAAATAAGTTTTTTCGCTCGCGTATGTCAGAGGGTACATCTGTCGAGCAATATGTATCACAGATGATTGCTGACATCGAACAGCTAGGTCAGCTGGGCATAACCTTTGAGGCCGAGACTTCTATAGATTTGATCTTACAGTCTCTGCCCAACTGCTGGGGCGGGTTCATCATGAACTACAACATGATGAACATAGAGAAGACTCTTGGAGAGTTAATGGCTATGCTCAAGAAGGAAGAGCCAGAGCTTCTGAAGGGCAAGAAGTGCGAGGCGAATCTTACTTCGACATCTCAGAAGGCCAAGGCTTGGCCGAAGGCTTCTGGAGGTGTGAAGAAGAAGAAAAGTAAGGGAAAAGGAAAATCATCACAGTCTTCTGGGAAGACTAAGGACATATCCCAAGACGTCTGCCTATATTGTGGCAAATGGGGTCACTGGAAGCGTGACTGCTGTGAGTACAAGGTGGAGTTGAAGGAAGTGAAGAAGGGTAAGGCTCCGGCTTCAGGTATGTTTATTATAAACATGTCCACTACTAGTTTTAAAAATTGGATTTTTAATTCTGGATGTGGTACTCACATATGTACTGATGTGCAGAATCTGTAGATTAGCAGGAGACTGACCTCAGGCAAGATCGACCTCCGAGTCGGAAATGGGATGAGAGTCGCCGTTTTGGCCGTTGGCACCTATATTTTGAATTTGCCCTCGGTTATGTGTATCTTATGAGACACAAGTCAGAAAATTTTGAGAAATTCAAAGAGTTTCGACACGAAGTAGAAAAACAGACCGGAAAAAGTATTAAAACATTGCGGTCGGACCGTGGTGGAGAATACTTAAGCAATGCGTTTCTTGATTACTTAAAAGAATATGGTATTCTTTCACAGTGGACTCCTCCTGGAACATCTCAATTGAACGGTGTGTCCGAACGGAGAAATCGAACTTTGTTGCACATGGTAAGGTCAATGATGAGTCGCACTGAGCTACCAATTTCTTTCTGGGGATACGCATTGAACAGTGCAATACTTATTTTGAATAAGGTTCTGTCAAAGTCTGTTGGACAAACTCTATATAAAATATGGACAGGAAAGAAACCGGGTTTCTCATTCCTGAAGATTTGGGGATGCTGGGCATATGTTAAACGTTTAGATGGTACCAAACTAGAACCCAAATAGGATAAGTGTCTATTTGTACTTGGTTATCCTAGGGAAACCAAAGGATATTATTTCCACAATCCACAAGAGAACAAAATATTTGTTGCTCTCTTTGCAGTTTTCCTCGGAAAAGGAATTCATAAATGCAGTGGTAAGTGGGAGGAAAGTAGAACTCGATGAAAATCGGAGTGATACTATTCCTGACATAGACCCCCTCACATAACACGAACAGTTCATCAGGGATGAGACTGTTCCACAATCTTCTAATACACAAGAACCGCGTAGGTCTGAGAGAGTCAGAAAAAAACCTAAGAGGTATGAGTTTCTGATCTCACCTCATATAGACATTAATCTTATATAGGAAGATGAACTGACTACGTATGAGGAAGCGATACAAGGTATCGACTCTGCTTTATGGCAAGAGGCCATGAAGTCCAAAATGGATTCCATGTATACCAACCAAGTTTGGACACTGGTTGATGCACCAGAAGGCATTAAGCCTATTGGTTGTAAATGGATCTTCAAGAGGAAGATGGGCATGGATGGAAACATATAAACGTACAAAGCTAGGCTTGTAACGAAATGGTATCGTCAGCGATATGGTGTCGATTATGACGAAACCTTTTACCCGTTACCATGATTAAATCCATTCGGATAATGCTTGCTATTGCTGCATATTTCGATTATGAAATATGGCAGATGGACGTCAAAACTGCTTTCCTTAACGAAAATCTTTTGGAGGATGTTTATATGCAACAACCTTACCGTTTTGTCGTGCCAAAACATGCAAACAAGGTTTGCAAGTTAAATCGATCCATTTATGGACTGAAGCAAGCATTGCGTTCTTGGAACCAACGTTTTGATGAGATCATAAAAGAATATGATTTCATTCAAAATGAAGATGATTCTTGTGTATATAAGAAGGTTAGTGGGAGCACACAAACATTCGTTGTCCTATATGTTGATGATGTATTGCTTCTCGGCAATGACATTCCCATGCTACAATCGGTGAAAGCTTGGCTTTCATTAAAATTCTCCATGAAAGACCTGGGAGAAACAACCTTTATTTTGGGAATAAGGATCTACCGGGATAGATCCAGAAAACTGCTTGGACTCTCCCAGAGCTCGTACAATGACAAAGTGTTGAAGAGATTCAACATGGACCAGTCCTAGAATGGGCTGCTTCTGGTGTCACATGACGTCTCTCTATCTAAAGATATGTGTCCTAAAACACAAGATGAAAGAGATACCATGAGTCAGATCCCGTATGCTTCCGTAGTCGGATCGATCATGTATGCCATGATATGTACGCGACCTGATGTCCCATATGCTTTGAGCGTATGTAGTCACAATCAGGCCGATCCAGGTGATGGTCACTGGATTGATGTTAAGAACATCCTTAAGTATCTTAGACGAACTAATGATGCTTTCTTAGTATATAAAGATGGAGAACTTTAGGTGACTGGGTTCACCGATGCAAGTTTCCAAACCGATAAAGACGATTGTAAGTCACAATCAGGGTACATATTTTGTTTGAACAACATAGCAATGATCTGGAAATCTTCCTGGCAAGATACTGCTGCTGATTCAATAAAAGCGAAATATATTGCTACAGCTGAGGCAACAAAAGAAGCAGTTTGGATCCGTAAATTCCTAATTGGATGGAGTAGTTCCGTTAGCAGCTGAGCATGTACCTTTGTATTGTGAAAATAACGGGACTATAGCACAGGCTAAGGAACCGCGGTCTCATCTACGATCCAAGCATGTACTTCGATGTTTTCATTTGATTCGTGAGATCATACATCGTGGCGATGTGAAGATCGAGAAGATCGCATTAGATGACAACATTGCAGATCCGCTGACGAAAGCTATTTCTCAGTAAAAGTTTGAGCGACATGTACATAGTTCAGGTGTTAGATACTTGAGTGATTGGCTATGAGCCAAGTAGGAGATTGTTGGACAATTATGACCCATAGCATCACAATTTGTAAAAAAACAGTGTGTTTTTGTACAAATTAACTATGTGACAAAGGAAATTGCTATTTTATCATTTTGTAAATGGATTACTTGGATATATATAAATGATAAAAGTCCATATGATTAGTAACAGATTAATAAGATATGAGACAGTATTAATCCATGAAAGGTTTGATCATTAAATATCCATAGTCGTAGTATTACCGAGACTGGACATCGATAATGCGGAATAGACTAGTATTACACTTGAGCGCGTTATGGAAGCTTAACGGCATAGTTCTCATATATTTAAGTATTGGATACTTATGCAAGTGTGATAAGAGGTTCTGTTAGCCGTTGGACCGGAAATAGCTTCGCTCTAGATAGACCCCTTGAAGTCCCATTGGTAGTATGACTATGTGTTTATGGGAATCCGAATCAGGGTAGGTGTATATGGTCTTAAGCTGAGACTTACATCGCTAATACTTGCGACAATCAGTATACTTTGGTGTTGGTCGTCCGGAGCTTTAACAGGTTCTGTGTACGCCTCTTTTGGGTTTATTGAGAATCGTAGTTTATTGGGTGTGATGTCAAGATGGAAGTATCACTTCAATCATATGGAGATGATGATCACGTAGGATATAAAACTAGTACTCTTAAATGATGCAGCTATCGGGATAGTATGACTAGGTCATGATTATCCGATTATAGAGACTAGTTGCTAGTGATCCGATATATGCTTCGTACGGGGCAAACACAATTCCAGCCCTAGGCCTAGCATGTGACATCCGATACTGGATCGTATTACGCATTACATTGTATACTATGCCTAATACAGATTATATATTCTTTGTTGAATATTTATGGAGAATTGGGTAGGCGCGGTGCTTTGCTAAAAGCCAACCATGTCTTGTAAATCGGAGAGAACGTGGTACGCGGTACACACGTGTCGGATAGTCCGACAACCGTATTTACTGCCAACATATCCAGGAATCTCTTGGGTTGCTTCCCAAAGATTCATCGATGACATTTGACTCGAACAGAATTAATCTAGGATTAATTATGAGAGATAGAGCTAAACTGGGATTAATTACGGCAAGAATTAATCTGGGATTAATTGCGGCAAGAATTTTATCTGGGATTAAATTCGTCTAGAAGAGAGAACGCGATTAAATTGGAATTAATCAGTAAAATAAATTTAATTGTTAAATTGGATTTTTCTATTTTATTTATTTGGGCTAAAATAATATATCGGATATATTAATTGAAATTGGATTTCAATACAAAATTAAAATTGGATTTTAATTCAAGCGAACGAATTAATTTGGAATTAATTTGTAAGCGACTTTCGTAATAATTTTGCGAGGCATAATTATTTAATTAAATTGGATTTAATTATTTTGCGACGGAAAATTCGTTTAGTCTGATTAAACGAACCCTGTCCCAAAGCTTAGTTGTGTGTTGGAGAAGCCAACTCAAATTTTGAATTTGAAGTGGTGTGACCCACTTGACTTACATCAACTTGTCAAAAGATGATGGAAATAGTTGAGCTTATTTAATGTAACTTTTCACACAACCAAAGCTTCTTTAATAAGTTTTGTTTTTTTGAAAACATAACACTTGCCTTTTGTTTTTGAAACAAGACATCACAAACTTCATCTCTCTTCTTTCTCTCATTGGCTGAGAGCTTTCTTCTCTATTTGGAAACTTTTATTGCAAAAATTTCAAGCTCGCTAGCACATTTAGAGTTGATTAAGGTGATAGGAAAACTCACCCAAGAGTTGGAAACACTCTACAAAGCTTGGAGCTTCAACATACATCAAAGGAATTTTTGAAATCTCCAAACCGATCAATGTAAGTCTTCCGCGACTTATCTTGATTTATTCACACACAAATCATGTTTTAGAGACCTTGGGCATGTGTAGGACACCAACACCAATACACATCCAATATCATCCAAATAACATATTTTTACATGAAAAATATTCTCTTTTACAGTCCAACATCAGATCTGATCCAGAATTATTTTTGTCCAATTTTCATGCCAAAATTCAATTTATTCACAAAACTAATCCAATTAATTTACACCAAAATTTATCACCACAATACAATGTTCTAAGAACAATTCTAGGCAATATTAGAGTGGTAACATCACTCTAGAATGGAAATTTTAATTTTGTGATTAATTCACTAATTAATCCTTAAAACACATGCTTAAAAGAAAACAATTAAGGTTACATAATCACTCAACACCAATGTTTTGCTTCAAACACATATCCATGATACATATATTCTTAAGATATGAAAAAATACATATCCAATATATATTTCCATGCTCAAGAAACAAAAACAAGAAATAAAGAAATTGGAAATTCAAAATTACCTTAATTTAGTTTCCAATTCCTTCAACTTATTCTCCTTTAGTGTTGATTAATTTGTTAGAACCTTAGTCTCCTTTTCTTTTGGTTTCTCAACACATGAGATAGGCTAAAAGCATGTAAAATGAAAGCAAGTTTCATTTATATATTTTTTAGCCCAATTTCGAAAATTATAATAATTTTTCAACAAAATTAATCAATTTTTGTTGCCAAAAATTTGACACCATTTTGATCTTATCTAAAATATAATTATTATTTTTATTTTTATTAATATAAACCATGTGTCAAAATTCCATGGTTTGGCAAATAAAAATTTGCCAATTAGATAAGAATATTCTAATAATATTCTTATCCGAATAAATAAATAAATTAACTATTTAATTTATTTATTTATCTAATTAACAAAAAAGATAAAATAAATACATGGAAAAATATTACAAGAATATTCTTCCATTTTATCATTATTAATAATTAATTAACAATTAATTAATTTATAATAATAACAAAATAAGTGTCAAAAAATAAAAGTTTAATAATGTGTATTTAATTTAAATTATGTATCATATACAAATACACATTATTTAATACACATGTGTATATTATGAATAATCTGAATTATCCATAATTAATTGCCCAAGTGTTCAACGAGTACACTTTATATTGTGGGACTTATAGGTTCAAGTTTATCTGTCATGGAAACCATTTCCATGTCCGTAATTTGTCCACTCACAAATTACGATGACCACATATAATCAAGTCGAACCATCCAAGTCGAAGTCATCGCTTATATATAATCCATCTGTCATAGGTTATCCGAATTATTCCGGAGATATAGATTAAACGTCAAATCTCTGCTATGAACAATTCATATGTCGCAATAAAATTATGATTCTTCAATAAATATTCGAAACTCTTTTCCGAATCATACCTCAGCTAAGGATTTCAAAGAATCAAAAATTGGAGACCTAAATCCCGTATACGGGACTGACAGATCCTCTCTGGATACATCACATGATATCCTGAGTATCAGTCCATACCCGACGAACAGGCGAAGGTCTGATCATAAAAGATTGTTGACGTGACTGTCATCAAACTATGGAGGATATATCACATATCCACAGTGGTATCACAAGTCAAATGAGCTAATATGTTATTCGACTCGTAAAGATTCCTATTGACGTTGGTGTACCATCTATTAGGAATCTTCGAATGAGTCGTTCAGTATTTATCCAATAAATATCTACGTGTCTATATGAGTCTCCCAAGACTCATGGTTTACTGAGATAAATCATTAGAACAATTCTAATATACGACACATACCGGTCTCACGGGTTTACTTACCGACCAGATATGTAAACCTTGACCAGAAACATTTTAAGAATGAATCATATTGTGACATTTCTCAGTAACAATTGCGGCGCTTTTACAATTATGTCACAACTATTCATTCTAAGGTCTTTTACGCTTTTACCATATATAAGATTATATTGATGAAAATTACTTAATTTTATTCATAATAAAAAATAATATACACCATATTTACAATAAATACAATAAAATTTGGCGCGCCGAGCACCAACTCCAACAGTAAAGTCAAAGCTAATATCAAAAGTAAGTAAGCTAGTGGATATATCTTATCTTTCTTAGTTTGAACCAACATTGCTGCAAGGTCACCAATCCCATTCAATTTCAAAAACTCAACACTAGAATGCATATCTATAATGAAGGTATAAAGTTGACCATCTAATACGATAAGCTCTATTCAAGAGAAATCTGTGGGATAAAATTGAGCAAGATGAATTAGATTTTGTTTATTGAATGAGGAGAATGAATCACATGAACTAAGAGGATCTAAACAAAGAAGAAACTCAGTGTTTGGCTCATCGAAACGATTGTTAAACTCTTGAAATTGTGCATCTAAAACCACATAAAATAATTCAACCTGATAATGATGCAAGTTAGTCTCTTGATTTTTCCCTTGCCCACCTTTTCCCACTTGAAATACCGTCATTAGAAAGTGCTTTTACAATTGCTAAAGCTTGTATATCTCGAAGAACATCACGACGCTTACATGAGCCTCCAACAACATTCACCACATTAGCAATTATATTGAAGAAATATTGAACTTCAACATTATTTTTTGCCACGGCTATAAGAGCTAATTGAAGTTGGTGAGCAAAACAATGAACATAATAAGCACATGTATTCTCTTTAGGTGGCTTCTGGATATTAGCTTCTCAATAGTCTTTCTATAAAATTCTCTTTCTTCTATTTGCTGATATATTTTTCAATTATTTCTCTCTATCCTACGTTTCCAATTATTTCTCTTTATCATCTGTTGTCAATTGATCTGTCTAACATATGTTTGTGGTTACTTCCTTCTGACTATTTTTGGGTTTGATCAGCAGGTTCTATCAAATCCATATTTTGAGTTTAAAACATATATTAATTTTAGAGAGGTTTTTATAACAGAACAATAATAATTTATCAAACGGATTAAAGAAAGTGAAACAAAACTTACTTTGAGATAGTTGTTAAGAAGTGGAAAATGAAAAAGCTACAGAGAGAAGAGTTGCACTGCCGCCTTGTTGTTTATCTTCTTTGTAATTTTATGGGACAAATTGGTGCTGATGTCGGCGAGCTCGAATTGGGGTAAATTGGGTTGACGTTGTCATGAACCTAATTGCAAATCGGGGCTGATAGAGTGAGGTTTTGTAATTGGGTTTTAGAGTAAAAAATATCGATGTCCAGTCTCAATAATACTACGACTATGTAAATTTTCAAAGTCCCTTTCAATCAACTGGCTCAACTAAGTTAGATTCCATATCAGAATCTCATACATATTAAGAAAAGCAAACATGCCAATACTTTTTGAAATTTAAGTTGCTTGCACAAATTTAATCTCACTCAAATTCATTTTATAGGCCTCGGTGTTATAAATTGATAACTTTCTAGAATCCAAATGATAGCAACAAAATGATCTAAGGATCATGGATACAGTGTCAACATATTTGTGCCGACATAGATGTTCCATCACTATATATATTTGAATTTTTCCAACCTCAACATCATAAGAATAAAGTTATTATCATTTCACTAAATTAAAAATTGGAAAATAATAAATTGGTAAAAGAAATATCGAGGTGTAATATTCTACTATTATATATTTATAAATTTTATAGTTTACTATAAGAAGTATAAGGAAATAACAAATAGATACAAGAAGTAGTAAAATATTATACTCCAATATTTTTTTATCCGTTTGTTATTTTCTAATTTATGAAATAGTAAAATATTAATAATCCTTAAAAAAATATAAGAACTAAAAGAGATCCATTTGAATATTACAATTAGCTGATAAAACTAAAATTGTGTTTGTATTATACTCCATAAGGTCAATTCTAATGATATAATTCTTCTTATGATTGCATGAAATTAAACTAGAGAAACACCAACCATGCTAATTGGATTCTCTGAAAAACTTGGAGTTTTTGTTTCTTTATCACCTTAAGATTTGTGTTTTTTTTGGGTTAATTTTTGTGTCTACTTACGCTGAGATTGCAAGAAATATATAGCACATGCACAAGGATAGATCTTTATTGTGGGACTCGTGGCATAGGGCTGAACTGTACAACCAATGTCAGAAAAAATTCTAGGGAAAATAATGTTAGTCGGATGTGTTGTAATTCATTTTTTTTAAACATGTATAATTCAAGCAAATTAATAAAAATAAATATGCAATCAATGGAAATTTAGAAAAACCTGAAAAATATGTTGTAGAAGATGCTAAATCTTCGAGTTGTCTCTATCCTTAAGAACTTATTAGCCCCGCCTCGGTGCTCTACGGATGTCTTGTGACTAACTTTCTCCCAAGATTACTTGGATACTTCTTGTTTAAGGGGCACTCCTTTCACAAGAACTTGAACAATAAAAAAATGGAGGAAACTCTCTCTTGACTCTCTAGACAATGTATGAAACAAGAATATTTTTTTGGATGTTCTAAATGATCTCAATGCCTCGTAATTTATAGGCATGGAAGGGTGTCTTTGAAAGAACCCTTTGGTTTAGGGTGTAACCCACCTAAGGGTTATACCTTTTCCTAATGCCTTTAAAGGCCAAGAGATGCATCCTTCTTTTAATTAGAGGATTTGTCCTTTCACATTTGTACCTTTCCCACAAGGCATTACTAAGGGACATACCTCTCCTACATTTATTTATTTATTAAGAGAATTTATTACAGTCCCCCACAATTCTCTTAATACTAATGCAGACACTAAAGAGAGTTTCCATGAAATAAAACTGCATCGAAATAGGTAGCTTTCGCCTTGAACCTTTCCTAGTGAATGACAATCGGATTTACTTGGTGTGGGAACACAGAAACTGGGCGACGCATGATGTCCCGGGCTCGCGGCCCGGTAGGGAGTACGGAGTAGCCCGCGGGGGACTAAACCAGAGAATAATGGAGTCGCCACCCGGTGTGAACCGGGACAAAGATTTAAGGCCGCACTCACCCCTCGCAAGGGAAGACCTCAAACCGTTGGGTTCGGAATGGTCCCTTACTTATGCCACTTGTAATAAAATGATTTGTGCAATGATCTAACCAAGCCTAAGCAACATATTTCCAAGGATAATTTACTCCTAAGTTCGCATGCATAGGTACAAAGCTCATGTCTAAGTTTACATATAACACATTTTCATATTTGCATACAATCTATGTCCAAATTCATGCATAAATATAAATCGACATACGGAAAGCATACAATTTCACATTGGTAGATACAGAAGCGCAAACGAATATCATTCATACAAGCATGCATATTAAGGAAAGACAATTAAGCGCATAATGGAAACATATAACTAAAGAGGTAATACAAATGCATAAGGTAAAAAGAGAAGACTATATGTTAAAATAGACATGTCGTGATGTGATGAAAAGGACTCAGTTCAGTGGGTGCGTTTTCGCGTAGCGTTCGTAAACGCGTTCGAACGGTAAACAGAAGGTTCTCATTCATGTGGCGTTTGATAACGCGTTCGAACAGCACCAGACCTGATGAAACAAATGCATGCACGTTCGAGTAGCGTTTGTAGACGCGTTTGAACGGAAAACAGAAGGTTCGCGTTCGAGTTTCGTTCGTAAACGCGTTCGAACGGAAATGAAACAGAATGCTCATGTTCGTATGGCGTTCGGAAACTCATTCGAACGGGGTTACAACAGTGACCCCCAAAATGCAGTAAACAACATGACACATACGTGAACAGATGAATAGATGACACCTAATCAATAATAACGGGCTAAACGGCGCGAGAAAGCATCGTGGTAAAGGATTTTAACCTCTCAAAATAGAGGACCTTTAATCTCACTTACTAAGCCCATACGCAAACAACACAATACATGTAAAAAGGTGAAGACAATGATATCGGACTTCATGTATCCGATTGAACATATCTCACATCCAATCGAATATACATCATCTGGCGTGGCAAAGCATCGTGGTAAAGGATTTTAACCTCTCAAAATAGAGGACCTTTAATCGCACTTACTAAGCCCATGCATTTTATCTCACAATGCATATAAGAAATAAAAGAAACAATATCGGACTTCGTATACCCGATTGAACACATTTTACATTCAACCGAATATACATCAACCGGCGCGGCAAAGCATCGTGGTAAAGGGTTTTAACCCCTCAAAATAGGGGACCTTTAATCCAACTTACTAAGCCCATGCGCTCGATCACATCATTACGCAAACGAATAACATGCAGAAATTAAATAACGAATAATAAACACATCAAAACAACATAAAACGAAATATGCGCCGTTTACTCGAGTGGTACATGGAGTTGTATCCCGAGTACAGATCATACTACCGTCCATTCGGAATCGGCTATGAAATTTATGTCCGGGTTTCCATCCTATATACCACAAGAGGCGACATATTTTTCATTCATTCAAAGGCCACAACATGCATCCACAAGCGACTCTCATGCGAAGAAAATGAATAAAACAATTAAAAGACGAATATAAACTATTGAGAAAGGTGCCCTCAGGTCTAACCTTTTATGCCGACTTTCGGAAGTACCGTACACGGTCGTCGGAAGGGTGGATGCTCCGCAACTCCTCCGGTTCACTAGTTCAATGTTTCCTTTCGCTGCTTTGCTGTTCGGGCTGCTGTTTTCCCTCCGTTTCGCTGCTGTTTTGCTGCTGTATTTACTCACTATTTTTGGGGTGTATTTTTCGATAATTTCAGGGTATATGGCTGCTGTTTATGCGGTTTTTTGGGTGATGTTTTGAGTGTGATTAGGGGCTGTGAGTTGTGATTTCGTTGAAGTGGCAAAGGCTATGGCCGTGCGTGGTCAAGGGTTTATGTGTCTCGGGTGTGTGTTTGATTTGTGAGGGTTGTGAGTGTGAGTTCAGTTGTGTCAATGAGCTTTGGTCTTTCTTGTGTGAATCAACTAGGAGAGTTCAAAGGTTGGAATTGGGTTCTTTTTATAAGCAAAGGGGTAGGGCTACTCCTTGCTTGACAAAGAAATGATTTGGCATTAAAGGGGGATATGATTTAGTGTCAAACAAGGAAATCTTAAGATTGAGGGGGGACAAAATTAGTTTAATTTAGGAAGTCAATATATTTAATTTGTGTTGTTTAGGCATAATATTTGTTAAGTTAGGAATATAATATTTTTGATTGGGAATATAATTGGTTGATTGATTTCAATTAGGCATGATTTTATTTAATGTTTTATTTAATTTGGTATATGATTTAATTAATATTTTATTTAATTTGGTATATGATTTAATTAGTGTTTTATGGGCTTTGGTGGGCTAATTGGGCTTGGGTATGAGGCTAGCAGCAAAACCAGAAATACCGACGCCGTTCGAACGCCGATTCGAACGCTACACGAACGCCCGCAATCTGCTTGACATTCGAATGTGGGCACGAACGCATCACGAACGAAAACAGTAAACTTGTGATATGAATCTGATGACATATTTATTCTGAATTTCCCATTCCGACGTCCGTTTCCCGCGACTTCCGTGACATAAAAGGTAGTGCCTCTAAATGAGACTCATCATAGGGACTTATATGCAAAAATGCAGTGCCTACAGTCGCCCCCATTTTGATGGGACTTGTGTAATGTGCAACAATGACAATTCTATCAAAGTTATGCAATGCATTTTTACTTACCTGGCCCGCCAGCTGCCACTTGACTTACCATGTGTTGAGTTGAGTTGATTTGGTGGTGAGGTGCTGCGACCCCTGGTTCATTCCCGAACCGTGCTCCATTTTTGGAGTGCCATTTTCGGCATCTGTTGTGTGTGTGCTCCATTTTGGAGCGCCATTTTTGGCAACTGTTGTGTGTGCTCCATTTTGGAGTGCCATTTTCGGCATCTGTTGTGTGTACTCCATTTTGGAACGTCATTTTCGGAATTTGTTGTGTGTGCTCCATTTTTTAACCGTTACTTGATGAGGTGGTCTTTGCCGCTACAATCCTGCGAATACAAAACAAAAATTATATGTATGTGATATGTATGCATGTATGTATGGAGCATGATGCTGATGTGGGCCTCGCCCCAAAACCGATACCGATGTGGGCATCGCCCCTAAACTAACACTGATGTGGGCCTCGCCCCCAAACTGATACTGAAGTGGGCATTGGCCTTGGGACTCATCCCCAAACTCATACTGAAGTGGGCCTCGGCCCTGGGACTCATCCCCAAACTGATACTGATGTAGGCCTCGACCTTGGGACTCATCCCCAAACTGATACTAATGTAGGCCTCGGCCCTGGACTGATACTGAAATGGGCCTCGCCCTAAACTGATACTGACATGGGCCTTGTCCTAAACTGATACTGATGTGGGCCTCGCCCCTAGACTGATACTGATATGGGCCTCGCCCCAAACTGATACTGGCGTGGGCCTCGCCCCCAGACTGATACTGATACGGGCCTCGCCCCCAGACTGATACTGATACGGGCCTCGCCCTAGACTGATACTGAAAAGGGCCTCGCCCTAAACTGATACTGACATGGGCCTCGCCCTAAACTGATACTGATGTGGGCCTCGCCCCCAGACTGATACTGATATAGGCCTCGCCCTAAACTGATACTGATGTGGGCCTCGCCCTCAGACTGATACTGAAATGGGCCTCGCTCTAAACTGATACTGACATGGTCCTCGCCCTAAACTGATACTGATGTGGGCCTTGCCCCCAGACTGATATCGATATGGGCCTCGCCCTAGACTGATACTGAAATGGGCCTCGCCCTAAACTGATACTGACATGGGCCTCGCCCTAAACTGATACTGATATGGGCCTTGCCCCAAACTGATACTGACGTGGGCCTCGTCCCCAGACTGATACTGATATGGGCCTCGCCCCAAACTGATACTGACGTGGGCCTCGCCCCCAGACTGATACTGATATGGGCCTCGCCCTGTGATTCATTCCTGAAAACTGCTGACACTGTACTGTTGCTGCTTCTGGTTGGCTTGCGTTGGATGCTTTCTCTTTTTCTTTGTTGAAACCTGTGAAAACAAAACAAAACAAACACAAAAAGGAATGCAAAATATGTTACGTGTATGCATGTATGCATGAATGAGTTTCATATCCCGTTGGGTTAGGTCGTCCACCAATTCCCTTGGTGACTGCTCGGTCTTCTCTTCCTCTGGCAAAGTACTGCTTCAACTTATCCACATTGATAGGCTCGGTGAACTCATTTCCTTCCAAGTCTGACAGTCTCACTGCCCCATTTCCCATTACTGAACGATTATTCTGTCTTTTTTGCTTGCTTCTTTTGGGAATCCCCCGTGTTCTGAGTGTCGCTGAATATCATGGTATCAGGGTTGAATGCTTTTCTCAAATATACTCATGTTACAGGTTGAAAGGAAATGACTCAGGCAAGTAGGTGAAATGGATGTCTATATTATTATTCAGGAAAAGGTTCAAACAAGTAGACGAAGTCGATGTCTTTATTAAAAATGCAGAAAATAAACCAGAAAGAACAGTTTCATTGCCTTCTTCCTCGGCCTATGGTTTTTCACTGCTCTATCCTCATGGAAGAAACTGGGTGGTTGAGAGTTTGGAGGACAAAGCTTTCAGTCAGGCCGAAGTTGATCATGTAAGTAGGTGGGGGGACAAAGTGGTAATTTGGTAGAGGGTTACGATGTGTTTTGGGTTGTTCTTTCTCAGGATCAAGTATTTTATGGGCATCAATGAGGTTTTGAATTTCATGCCTAAGACGGGTACAGTTGTCAGTTTCGTGGCCTCTCCTCTGATGGAAGTGACAATACAGGCTTAGGTCAAGGTTGGGTGGTATAGGATCTGGAAGTGGTTTAGGCTCTAAGGGTTTTAAGAGTCCTTGTCCCTTCAACTTTTCAAATACCTTTGACAAAGGTCTACCAAGGTTGGAGAATTACTTGTTTCTGATGGCAGTGACTTCGGCGGCAACGAGCTTGGTCTCATAATGCCCCCCAAAAGTCCTCCTATTTTGGCCATAGAACTTTCTGTTTTCAGCTTCTTCTTCTTCTATATCCATGACAGTTTCCCTCAACTATCGAAAATCTGCAATCATGGAGGTCATTCTCCTCAACTTGCCATAAATGGAGGGCTTGGTTCCCTTGATGATCATTTTGATTTGGTCCTTCTCTGAGGGCCGAGTCTGCATCTTCAGAAGCTGGCTTCTCCAGCGGTCTACATACTTCTTGAAGCTTTCTTCCAGCTTCTGCTTAGTATTCTCCAAGTCGTGGAGCGACAAGTCGATCTCTAAGTCTGTAACATACTGCTTCAGAAAAGCATCAACTAGTTCCTTCCAATCTTCTTTAACCTTTTTTCTCAAGGCTGTGATACCACGCTACGGGCTCCCTCTCGAGTGACATCCCAAACATCTTCTGAGCTTGGCGTTGTGTCAGGCCCACTGAACTCATAACTGACACATATTGTCAGAGATGGACCATCGGGTCCCCATTCCATTGAACTTGGCCATATCTGGCATTTTTAACTGAGCTGGCAGCTGTTCTTCAAAGGTCATCGCCTCATAGTCTAGTAAGTCTTCGTCTTTACCCTTCATCTTACGGGTAACAGACTCTACCTGGTCACAGAGTTTCTGTATCTCGGCCTGAGACCCAGCTATTCTTCCCGTGGCATATTCAGCCATATCATCATCAAAAGCGGGGATATCATCCCCCAACCCATTCAGAGGCTCCTTACGCCTCACATTCTCAGAATTTCCCCCAGCACGGGGCACAACCATATTTTCCATGGCAGTAGTCAAGGCTTGCAACTGTTCGGTAATCTTGGCGAAACCATTTTCCAACTGATCTATCCGGGATACCTCGTTATCGGATGTACTCATATCTGTTACCGGCCTTTTAGTGAGTCTTCCCTCTTCCTTAACCCAACGGGACTCTATGATATCTTTTAGACATTGAGGGTGTTAACAGGATGTATGCATGAGATGAATGAGATGCATACAGTACAAGGAATATATCAATTCATTAAAATCTTCACGCAAATCGGCCCGTCATCATTTTAGAAGCTTTTGGGCTAACTGTCATGGGAGTGAACTCATCCCAGTTTAAATGGCCCAACAAGTTCACATCTCATGGCAAGAAGTCCAACCGTATCCAAATGATAATGTTCCTAAACACAAACATATAATGGCCTATTAGCATTTTAGAAGCCTTTGGCCCAATCATCATGAGATACGTTCTTGTCCCAGTTTAAATGGCCCAACAAGCCCATACCTCATGACAAAAGGTTCGAATAGATCCAAACGACAATGTTCCTAAACATAAGCATACAGAAATAATTTCTACAGAGTGGCCCATCAACATTTCAGAAGCTTTTGGCCCAATTGTCATATGATACGAACTCGTCCCAGTTTAAATGGCCCAACAAGTTCGCATTTCTGACAAGAAGTCCAACTGCATCCAAATGAGGATGGTCCACAAGCACAAGGAAATAGTTGCTATAGGCCATGCAACTCTGGTCTATGTGTGGGTTTGCGGGAGTGTAGACAAAGACTCTCACTGGCGAAGGATTATCCACAACTAGGTCTCCCCACTCAAGGGTTCGAGCGACCAAGTGAGCGCACCTTTTTTATACCTTACAATACGTGCCAACGAGTTATGGTGTATGACTGACTGTCAAATGGACTTCCCGTTGTAGATTCCCCAGAGGGAGGGTGGAGCGAGGCTCTCTTAAGTACCCTAGCCTCTTAGGCTCTTATCGCTTGGTGACAGGAATAAACAACGAGTCCTCCAAATTAGTCCATCACAATAGGCTACAAGAAAATGATTATCTAGGTGCCTTCACAGCTTTTCCTTATAGAAAGGTAGTGAATGAAGGAAGACACCAAACCATTACCCAGCCTTAAAAGTGCCTTTGATTAAACCCTTTTTAACCCACAGTAGACACGGTTAATTTAAAGCACAAATCATAATATTACAAGACATTATTTCGGGGCCGATTCTCTATCCCCCGTGGAGTCGCCAGACTGTGGGAACATAGAAACTGGGCGACGCATGCTGTCCCGGGCTCGCAGCCCGATTGGGAGTACGGAGTAGCCCGCGGGGGACTAAACCGGAGAATAATGGAGTAGCCACTCGGTGTGAACCGGGACAAAGATTTAAGGCCGCACTCACCCATCGCAAGGGAAGACCTCAAACCGTCGGGTTCAGAATGGTCCATTACTTATGCCACTTGTAATAAAATGATTTGTGCAATGATCTAACCAAGCCTAAGCAACATATTTCAAAGGATAATTTACTCCTAAGTTCGCATGCATAGGTACAAAGCTCATGTCTAAGTTTACATATAACACATTTTCATATTTGCATACAACCTATTTGCATACAATCTATGTCCAAATTCATGCATAAAGATAAATCGACATACTGAAAGCATACAATTTCACATTGGTAGATACAGAAGCGCAAACGAATAGCATTCATAAAAGCATGCATATTAAGGAAAGACAATTAAGCACATAATTGAAACAGATAACTAAAGAGGTAATACAAATGCATAAGGTAAGAAGAGACAACTATATGCTAAAATAGACATGTCGTGATTTGATGAAAAAGACTCAGTTCAGTGGCTGCGCATTCGCGTAGCGTTCGTAAACGCGTTTGAACGGTACACAGAAGGTTCTCGTTCGTGTGGCATTTGATAACACGTTCGAACGGGACCAGACCTGATGAAACAAATGCATGCACGTTCGAGTAGCATTCGTAGACGCGTTCGAATGGTAAACAGAAGGTTCGCGTTCGAGTAGCGTTCGTAAACACATTCGAACGGAAATGAAACAGAATGCTCTCGTTCGTATGGCATTCGGAAACGCGTTCGAACGGGGTGACAGCAGTGACCCCCAAAATGCAGTAAACAACATGACACATACGTGAACGGATGAATAGATGACACCTAATCAATAATAATGGGCTAAAAGGAGCGGCAAAGCATCGTGGTGAAGGATTTTAACCTCTCAAAATAGAGGACATTTAATCGCACTTACTAAGTCCATGCGTAAACAACACAATACATGTAAAAAGGTGAAGACAATGATATCGGACTTCATGTATCCGATTGAACATATCTCACATCCAATCGAATATACATCATCCGGCGCGGCAAAGCATCGTGGTAAAGGATTTTAACCTCTCAAAATAGAGGACCTTTAATCGCACTTACTAAGCCCATGCGCTATATCTCACAATACATGTAAAAAGGTGAAGACAATGATATCGGACTTCATGTATCCGATTGAACATATCTCACATCCAATCGAATATACATCATCCGGCGCGGCAAAGCATCGTGGTAAAGGATTTTAACCTCTCAAAATAGAGGACCTTAATCGCACTTACTAAGCCCATGCGCTTTATCTCACAATGCATATAAGAAATAAAAGAAAAAATATCGGACTTCGTATACCCGATTGAACACATCTTACATTCAACCGAATATACATCAACCGGTGCGGCAAAGCATCGTGGTAAAGGGTTTTAACCCCTCAAAATATGGGACCTTTAATCCAACTTACTAAGCCCATGCGCTCGATCACATCATTACGCAAACGAATAACATGCAGAAATTAAATAACGAATAATAAACACATCAAAACAACATAAAACGAAATATGCGCCGTATACTCGAGTGAAACATGGAATTGTATCCCGAGTACAGATCATACTACCGTCCATTCGGAATCGGCTATGAAATTTTTGTCCGGGTTTCCATCCTATATACCACAAGAGGCGACACATTTTTCATTCATTCAAAGGCCACAACATGCATCCACAAGTGACTCTCATACGAAGAAAACGAATAAAACAATTAAAAGACGAATATAAACTAATGAGAAAGGTTTCCATCCTATGCGGTTTTTTGGGTGCTGTTTTGAGTGTGATTTCGGTGGTGATTAGGGGCTGTTTTGAGTGTGATTTCGGTGGTGATTAGGGGCTGTGAGTTGTGAGTTCGTTGAAGTGGAAAAAGGCTATGGCCGTGCGTAGTCAAGGATTTATTTGTCTCGGCTATGTGTTTGATTTGTAAGGGTTGTGAGTGTGAGTTCAGTTGTGTCAATGAGCTTGGGTCTTTCTTGTGTGAATCAACTAGGAGAGTTCAAGGGTTGGAATTGGGTTATTTTTATAGGCAAAGGGGTAGGGCTACTCCTTGCTTGACAAGGAAAGGATTTGGCATTAAAGGGGGATATGATTTAGTGTCAAACAAGGAAATCTTAAGTTTGAGGGGGGACAAAATTAGTTTAATTTGGGAAGTCAATATATTTAATTTGTGTTGTTTAGGCATAATATTTGTTAAGTTAGGAATAAAATATTTTTGATTGGGAATATAATTGGTTGATTGATTTCAATTAAGCATGATTTTATTTAATGTTTTATTTAATTTGGTATATGATTTAATTAATATTTTATTTAATTTGGTATATTATTTAATTGGTGTTTTATGGGCTTTGGTGGGCTAATTGGGCTTGGGTGTGAGGCTAGCAGCAAAACCAGAAATACCGACGCCATTGGAACGCCGATTCGAACGCTACACGAACGCCCGCAATCTGCTTGACGTTCGAACGTGGGCACGAACGCATCACGAACGAAAACAGTAAACTTGTGAGATGAATCTGTGACATATTTATTCTGAATTTCCCCTTCCGACGTCCGTTTCCTGCGACTTCCGTGACATAAAAGGTAGTGCCTCTAAATGAGTCTCATCATAGGGACTTATATGCAAAAATGCAGTGCCTACACTTGGCAAACCAGTAACCCATAGTCTTGAAGTGTTCCATCGTTAGTGTAAACCAAAACAATTGCCAACACACAGCTTCACTTCGACCATTTTCCGTTCTACGGTTGTGTTCATTTCAGCAATGAACATTGGTCCTGGATTCATCAAGTACTTTAAGGAATTCAGCCTTTAAAAACTCCCATGGAAGCAACCTCACTTCTTACTTGAAATAGGTAATCTACTATAAAGAGGTAATCTGCCTTTACCACCATTAAGACTTTTCTCCTAATATAGTGATCATTAAAAGCCTTAGCTTATCCTAACCTTGAAAGATAGCACTCTGCGTCATTACAGAAATGGGAAAGAGTATAAAACTCTACAATGCTTGTTTTGATTTGCACAAAGTTTCAGTTGTCCCTTTTGAACCTAGATCTTGGGATCTCCAGTCACCTAGGTTGGGTTTCCACAGTGACAGTTCTTAAATTCCCTTCGATGACTTCTCAACTGGCTCTATAGGTAAACCTTTAGTAAGTGGATCCGCTAGGTTTTCCTTTGATTTGACATAATCTATTGAAATTATGCCACTTCATAGCAGTTATCGTGTGGTATTATGTCTGCGACATATGTGTCGAGACTTACCATTATACATTGTATTTTGGGCTCTCCCAATAGCCGATTGACTATCACAATGTATGCTTATCGCTGGCACTGGTTTGGGCCAATTTGGAATATCCTCTAGGAAGTTTCGAAGCATTTCCGCTTCTTCTTCTATTTTGTCTAATGCTATAAACTCTAATCCATAGTAAACCGGGAAATACATGTTTGCCTCGAGGATTTCCATGACACGGTTGCACCACCAAGTGTGAAAATAAATCCACTCGTAGATTTGGAATCTACTGTATCAGATATCCAGTTAGCAACGATGTATCCCTCTAGAACAACATGTTATCTCGTATAATACAGACCATATTTTGAAGTTTCTCTCAGATACCTCAAAACTCTTACTATGACTTTCCAGTGATTATGTCCTTGATTGCTCATATATCTGCTAAGCCTGTTTACAGCTTGAGTGATATCAAGTCATGTGCAATTTGTGAGATACATCAGACTTCTTATGATTCTCAAATACTCTAATTGTGATACAATTGAGCCAATATTCTTTGATAAATAAATAGTTAGGTTTACAAGAGTTCTAGCCACATTTAGATCTCCTTTATTATATTTCTCAAGTATCTTCTCATCATAATGAGTCTGAGATAATATATACCCCTCTGAAATTCTGGAAATCTTAATTCCTAAAATCACATCAGCTACTCCTAAATCTTTCAAATCAAATTTGCTGGTCAGTACTTTCTTAGTAGATTGAATCATCTCATGATTACTACAAATTATTAGCATATCATCTACGTAGATACACACAATGACATATCCTTTTTGAGTTGATTTGGTGTATACACACTTATCACACTCAATGATTTTGAACCCACTTGACAACATCTCTTTTTCAAATTTTTCATGTCATTGTTTAGGTGCTTGCTTTAATCCGTATAAGGATTTTACAAGTTTGCATACCTTCTGTTCTTGTCCAGGAACATTGAAACCTTCTGGTTGTTCCATGTAAATCTCTTTATCTAGTTCACCATTTAATAATGCTGGCTTTACATCTATTTGATGTATTTCAAGACCAAATATAACTGCTATGGCTATAATCATTCTTATTGACGTGATACGAGTCACTGGTGAATAGGTATCAACGTAGTCAAGGCCTTATTTTTGTCTATAACTTTTTATAACAAGTCGTGCCTTGTACTTATCTATTGATCCATCCAGTTTCATCTTCCGTTTGAATATCCATTTGTAGCCCAGTGGCTTACAACCTGGAGGAAGATCAACCAGCTCACAAGTATGGTTTTGTAGGATGGAATCAATCTCACTATTATAGCCTCTTTCCACAATGGTGCCTCCGATGAAGACATTGCTTCTTTATAGCTTTAAGGATCATTTTCCAACAAGTATGTCAGAAAATCAGGTCCAAATGACTTAGACATTCTAGCTCTTTTACTACGTCTAGGTTCATTATCCTCAATATTTTCACGTTGATCAAATTCTTGGTCAATTTGATCACTGCCTCTAACAATATCAACCGTTCTTTTGAGAGACTTTGTTCTTTGTCTTTCCTTACAAAGAAATGTCTCTTCAAAGAATGTTGTATTCTTGGACTCAATTATCATGTTTGGATTGATGTCAGGAATTTCAGACTTATGTACCAAAAATTGATACGCACTACTATTGTGAGCATATCGAATAAATATACAATCAACAGTCTTGGGTCCTATCCTAACCTTTTTAGGTTTAGGAATCATCACTTTGGTGAGACACCCCCACACTTTCATATATTTGTAGGAAGGTACGTGACCATTTCACAATTTATACAGTGTCTCTAAGACATGCCAAGGATCCTAAACATTGATTCGTGTGTAAAAAATCAAGTGAAAGTAGTGGAAAAACTTACATTGATTGGTTGAAGTTCAAAACTTTTTGTTGGATATAGAAGCTCCAAGCCCTTTTTTTGAGTTCCAAACTCGTTGGGTGAGTTTCCCTATCACCTTTCTATGACTCCCAAAGTGCTAACTTTGTCCAAAAATGAAACAAAATTGAAGCAAAATTTTGCCCTCCAAGAGTAGCAATATTTGGCCAAAGAGAGAAGTGAGGGAGACAGTGAATAGTTAAGTCAAACTTCTTTTGAAAAGTCATATGTGATGTGTGTTAAAAAATGCCTTTTATAAATGCCCACCACTTGCATCACAAATAGTGACAACTTGATGTAAGTGATGTGGGTCCCACCCAAATTTGAATTCCAAATTCAAGTTGGCTTACACAACACACTTTGGGCCCGGTTCGTTTAATCCGACTAAACAAATTTTCCATCGCGACGTAATTAAATCCAATTTAATTAAATAATAATGTCTAGCAAAATTATTACGAAAGTCGCTTACGAATTAATTCCAAATTAATTCGTTCGCTTGAATTAAAATCCAATTTTAATTTCGTATTGAAATCCAATTTCAATTAATATATCTGATATATTATTTTAGCCCAATTAAATAAATTAAATAGAAAAATCCAATTTAACTATTAAATTTATTTTTCTGATTCATTCCAAATTAATCGCATTCTCTCTTCTTGACAAATTTAATCCCAGATAAATTATTGTCGTAATTAATCCCAGATTAATTTTCTCTCTCATAATTAATCCCAGATTAATTTTGTTCGAGTCAAATGTCATCGGTGAATCTTTGGGAAGCGACCCAAGAGATCCATGGATATGTTGGCTGTAAATACGGTCATCGAACTATCCGAACACGTGCGTACCCCGTAACACGTTCTCACCGATTTACAAGACATGGTTGGCTTCTAGCAAAGCACCGTTTCTACCCAATTCTCTAGAAATATTCAATGAGGAATATATAATCTGTATCAGGCTTAGTATACAATGTATTACGTAATACGATCCAGCATCTGATGTCACATGCTAGGCCTAGGGCTGGAATTGTGTTTGCCCCGTACGAAGCATATATCGGATCACTAGCAACTAGTCTCTGTAATCAGATAATCATGACCTAGTCATACTATACCGATAGCTGCAATATTTGAGAGTACTAGTTCTGTAACCTGCGTGATCATCATCTCCATATGACTGAAGTGATACTTCAATCTTGACATCACACCCAATACACTATGATTATCAATAAACCCAGAAGAGGCGTACACAGAACCTGTTAAAGCTCCAGGCGACTAAAACCAAAGTATACTGATTGTCGCAAGTATTAACGATGCAAGTCTCGGGTTAAGACCACATACACCTACCCTGATTCGGATTCCCAAAGACACATAGTCATACTACCAATGGGACTCCGATGGGTCTATCCAGAGCAAAGCTGTTCCCGGTCCAATGGCTAACAGAACCTCCTATCACACTTGCATAAGTATCCAATACTTAAATATATGAGAACTATGTCGTTAAGCTTCCATAACGCGCACAAGTGTAATACTAGCCTATTCCGCATTATCGATGTCCAGTCTCAATAATACTACGACTATGTATATTTAATGATTAAACCTTTCATGGATTAATATTGTCTCATATCTTATTAATCCTAAACTAATCATAAGGACTTTTATCATTTATATATATCCAAGTAATCCAATTACAAAACGATAAAAGAGCAATTTCCTTTGTCACATAGTTAATTTATAAAAAAGCACCATGTCTTTTACAAATAGTGATACTATGGGTCATAATTGTCCAACAATCTCCCACTTGGCCTATAGCCAATCACTTAAGAGTCCAACACGTGAACTATGTACGGGTTACTCAAACTTTTGCTGAGATATTGCTTTCGTCAGCGGATCTGTAAGGTTATCATCTGAAACGATCTTTTCGATCTTCACATCGCCACGATGTGTGATCTCACGAATCACATGAAACCGTCGAAGTATATACTTGGATCGTTGATGAGACCGTGGTTCCTTAGCCTGTGTTGTAGCCCAGCTCAGCTGCTAACAGAACTATTCCTAATCCAATTAGGAATTTAATAGATCCAAAATGCTTATTTTGCTGCCTCAGTTGCAATAATATATTTCGCTTTTGTTATTGAATCGGTAACAGTATCTTGCTTGGAAGATTTCCAACTCACTGTTCCGTTGTTCAAACAAAAAATATACCCTGATTGTGACTAACAGTCATTTTTTCGGGTTGGAAATTTGCAATGGTGAACCCAGTCACCTTAAGTTCTCCTTCTCCATAGACTAAGAATGCATCCTTAGTTCGTCTAAGATACTCAAGGATGTTCTTTACATCAATCAAGTGACCATCACCTGGATCGGCCTGATTGTGACTGCATATGCTCAAAGCATATGAGACACCATGTCGCGTACATATCATGGCATACATGATCGATCCGACTGCTTAAGCGAATGAGATCCGATTCATTGAATCTCTCTCATCTTGAGTTTTAGGACACATGTCCTTAGATAGAGAGATGCCATGTGACACCGGAAGCAGCCCTCTGAGACTGATCCATATTAAATCTCTTCAACATTTTCAATGTATGAGTTCTCGGAGAGTGCCAACAACTTTTAGATCTATCCCAGTAGATCCTTATTCCTAGAATAAAGGTTGCCTCTCCCATGTCTTTCATGGAGAATTTTAATGAAAGTCAAGCTTTCACCGATTGTAGAATAGGAATGTCATTGCTTAAAAAGTAATAAATCATCAACATATATGACAATGAATGTCAGTACGCTCCCACTAACCTTCTTATATACACAAGAATCATCTTCGTTTTGAATGAAACCATATTTTAATATGATCTCATCAAAACGTTGGTTCCAAGAACGCAATGCTTGCTTCAATCAATAAATGGATCGATTTAACTTGCAAACCTTGTTTGCATGTTTTGGCACGACAGAATTGTCAGGCTATTGTATATAAACATCCTCCAAAAGGTTTCCGTTAAGGAAAGCGGTTTTGACGTCCATCTGTCATATTTAATAATCGAAATATACAACAATAGCAAGCATTATTCGAATGGATTTAATCATGGCAACAGGTAAAAGGTTTCATTGTAATCAACATCATGTTGATGATGATACACTTTCGCTACAAGCCCAGCTTTGTACGTTTGTATGTTTCCATCCATGTCTGTCTTCGCCATGAAGACCCATTTGCTGCCAATAGGCACGATGCCTTCTTGTATATCAACCAGTGTACAAACTTGGTTGGTATACATGGAATCCATTTCGGACTTCTGGCACCTTCCCATAAAGTGGAGTCGATACCTTGTATCACTTCCTTATACGTAGTTGGTTTGTATTCCTCAACAAGATTAATATCTACATGAGGTGAGATCAGAAACCCATACCTCTAAGGTTATTTTCTGACTCTCTCCGACCTACGTGGTTCTTGTGTATTAGAAGATTATGGAACAGTCTCATCCTTGATGAACTGTTCGTGTTCCATGAGGGGATCGGTGCTAGGAACAATATCACTCTGATTTTCATCGAGTTCTACTTTCCTCCCACTTATCACTGCATCTATGAATTCCTTTTCGAGGAAAACTGCACGAAGAGCAACAAATATTTTGTTCTCTTATGGGTTGTGGAAATAACATCCTTTGGTTTCCCAAGGATAACCAATTGCAAATAGGCACTTATCTGATTTTGGTTATAGTTTGGTACCATCCAAACGTTTGACATATGCCCAGCATTCTCAAATCTTCAGGAATGAGAAACCTGGTTTCTTTCCTTTCCATATATCATAAGGAGTCTGTCCAACAGACTTTGTCGGAACCTTATTCAAAATAAGTATTGCATTGTTCAATGCGTATCCCAGAAGGAAATTGGTAGCTCAGTGCGACTCATCATTGACCTTTCCATGTCCAACAAAGTTTAGTTTCTCCGTTCAGACACACCGTTCAATTGAGGTGTTCCAGGAGGAGTCCACTGTGAAAGAATACCATACTCTTTCAAGTAATCAAGAAACTCATTGCTTAAGTATTCTTCACAACGGTCCGACCGTATTGTTTTAATACTTTTGTCGGTCTGTTTTTCTACTTCGTGTCGAAACTCTTTGAATTTCTCAAAAGTTTCTGACTTGTGTCTCATAAGATACACATAACCATAACGCGATGCAACATCCATAAATGTTACGAAGTATTAATATCCACCTCTAGCCTGGCTAGACATGGGCCCAGATATGTCATTATGATCGAGGGCTAACAGCTCGGTGGCACGTAAACCCTTACCGCTAAAAAGCGTTTTAGGCATTTTTCCTAATAAACTAGATTCATAGACGTCATATGAATTAGGATCAAATCCGTCCAAGTATCCACTCTTCGAAAGTGTGGATATACGAGTCTTGTTAATGTGTCCCAGACAATAATACCACAGATAAGTTTCATCTGTGTTACTCAATTTAAGCTTTTTGTCTGTCATGTTATATGTTTGAGATTCATTTATATTCAAAATATAAAGACTATTATTAACATCTACTGTACATATCAAAATGTCATCTTTATATACAAAACACCCAGTGTTCCTGAATACAAAGGTATACAAAGATGATGTTCCTAGTCAAACTAGGTACGAAATAACAGTCACCTAAAGTAATTACATGCCCCAAGAGTAGATATAAAACATAGGTCTCAACGGCCAAAACAGCGACTCTCGTCCTGTTTCCGACTCGTAGGTCGATCTCACATGAAGCCAGTATCCTGCTAATCAGCAGATGCTGCACACCAGTACATATGTGAGTACCACATCCAGTATCAAAAATCTAATTTTTAAAACCAGTAGTGGACATGTTTATAACAAACATACCTGAAGCCGGGGCCTTGCCCATCTTCACTTCCTTCAACTCCACCTTGTACTCACACCAGTCACGTTTCTGGTGACCCTGTTTGCCACAATGTTGGCAGACGTCTTGGGATATGTCCTTAGTCTTCCCAGAAGGCTGTGATGATTTGGCCTTGCCCTTCTTCTTTTTCTTCACACCTTCAGAAGCCTTCGGCCAAGCCTTGGCTTTCTGAGATGTCGAAGTAAGATGCGCCTCGCGCTTCTTGCCCTTCAGAAGCTCTGGCTCTGCTTGTTTCAGCATTGCCTTCAACTCTACAAGAGTTTTCTCTTGGTTCATCATATTATAGTTCATGATGAACCCGCCCCAGTAATCGGACAGAGACTGTAAGATCAAATCTATGGAAGTCTCGGCCTCGAAGGTTATGCCCAGCTGACCTAGCTGTTTGATGTCAGCAATCATTTGTGACACAAAGTACTCGACAGATGTACTCTCTAACATACGCGAACGAAATAGCTTCTTTTGCAATTCATACTTATGTGATCTAAGGTTAGATCTGTGAAGATCCTTCAATTTCAACATCATACTATAAAGATCCAATCATTTGTTCTGATGACGAAATTGATGAGTCATTGCGGCAAGCATGACGGATTGAGCACTAAATTTATCATCACGATGAGTCTTCCAAAGCTCATGCTCTACTATTTGCTCAACTCTGGGCTCAGGCCGAGAGGTTTCTCTATGACATAGAGTAACTTCTCGACTCCCAGGACTATCCTGAGATTCATCTCCCAATCTGGAAAATTGGAGCCGTTAAAGACATTATCGCCATGATTATATCCTTAACGCTAATCTTTCCAGCCATCTTGATTGCAATAGTCCAACTATCCAATCAACGATTTTGGGTACACTCAAAATGTAATGGTTACTATAGTCCAACTATATAACCAACTACAAGTGGAGTAGTGTCTTGTACAGTCGAACTGTTCAAAGAAAGATATATTCAATATTAGTCCAACTAATATATATTTATAACGACGATAAATAAAAATAAAAGAGCGTGTTTAACAAGTATTAAACGAAATTGTAAATTTAATACTGGCCTCCCACTATTTTTCAGCGAGCCTCTAACCCTCTGTGGAGTACTCGGTTACCCAGTTTCCTAGTGGGCTAGGATCCCGTTAAATAACACACAACCTTGACTTTGGCCAACAAGTTGTATGAAATTTAACTAGGTAGATCTCTAAGATCAATTAGATCCCATCTAATTCCTAGATCCGGTAGGTGGACCTCCAAGTCCAAAACATATATCCAATATATTTCCTAAACTTTTCCTCTGAATCAACTAAGCCTCGGCTTTGGCTCAACAAGCTTAATGATTCCAGTTAAGCGCGACCCATTGACAATGGGAAATCTTCGTAATCCACGTCGATGAACAAGAGATGATCATCCAATGTTCATACAACGATTTTATTTACGCGAGTCCAACTCGTTTGCATTGGTGAGAATAGAAATACAAAGAGATAAGGAGGTGAAAGGCTGGACACGCAGGTCCAATTTAATAAATTCCAAGTTTACAACAATTTCCAAAATTTCCCCCACCCAACTAATATCCATCCGATATACATTATTCATACAAATACATCCAAGTATTCACACAAAGCATGCTGTCAATCAATCTAATCCAATTAATTAATCTTTGATTAATGACCATCCAATGTTCATACAATGATTTGATTTGCACGAGTCCAACTCGTTTAAGAATAAATACTCAAAGTACGTATTCTTGAATTATATCGGACTACAATTTTAAATCCAATTCAAATTGTATCCAATACTAATTCGTGTTTAATTCCAAATTAAACAATTACACTTTTAATAGTGCCTTTTAGACTTGGATTCCAAATCCAATCCAATTGGGTCTCAAAGGCCTAATTAGCATCCAATGCCAATTCAATTAAAGTCCAATGGGTTTTCAATTAATTCTTTAGGCATGAGCTTTGGCCATTATGGATCCAACCCAAGATGCCAAGGCCCAAGTTAGGAATCACCATATGCCACAAAATCAATTTAGGCCCAATTAAATTATTAAAGGCCCAACTAGTAATATTTGGACTTTATGGAAATGGTTTTAGGCCCAATTGGATCCAACCCAATTTTCCAAAACCATACTTTGCCCAACCAAGCCCATTAGCCCAATTACAACAAATTAAATTAACAAAATATTCCAAAACACATTAATTCAATTTAAAGTGTAATTAACACAATTAATCAATTAATCTAATGTTTCCAAAATACTAATTAATCCAATTAATCATGCTTAATTTCAAATTCATGTCCAACATAAAATTGAAGCAAAATCAACTCATTCCAACATGCTCAAGCTCACGGCAATTGCATAAAATAACATTCAATTTTGATTTCAATCCAACTAAATCAATAATTAATATTCATTTCATGCATTAAACTCATCCAATAGTCTAATTTCAAAAAATCACCATGAGATCCCTTAGGGTTACTTTCAGCCATATGAGGGAATTTGGGGAAAATTAATCTAATCAATTTTTCACAAATCCAAAGATGCACAAATCCAATTCATCCTCATCCAAATAAAAAATTTCGAATTTTCACACTCCAAGCATAAAATTCCCAAATTAAAGTTAAGAACCCTAAAATTTAAAATCAAGTTTAGGTCGCTCATAATACCATTGTTAGTGTTTCTAAGACATGCCAGAGATCCTAAACATTGATTCGTGTGTGAATAAATCAAGTGAAAGTAGCGGAAAAACTCACATTGATCGGTTGAAGTTCAAAACTTTTTGTTGGATGTAGAAGCTCTAAGCCCTCTTTTTGAGTTCCAAACTCTTGAGTGAGTTTCCCTATCACCTTTCTATGACTCCCAAAGTGCTAGCTTTGTCCAAAAATGAAACAAAATTGAATTTGCCCTCCAAGAGTAGCAATATTCGGCCAAAGAGAGAAGTGATGGAGAGAGTGAATAGTTAAGTCAAACTTCTTTTCAAAAGTCATGTGTGATGTGTGTTAAAAGATACCTTTTATAAATTCCAACCACTTGCATCACAAATAGTGACAAGTTGATGTAAGTGATGTGGGTCCCACCCAAATTTGAATTCCAAATTCAAGTTGGCTTACACAACACACTTTTGGCCCGGTACGTTTAATCCGACTAAACTAATTTTCCGCCACGACATAATTAAATCCAATTTAATTAAATAATAATGCCTAGCAAAATTATTACGAAAGTAGCTTACAAATTAATTCCAAATTAATTCGTTCGCTTGAATTAAAATCCAATTTTAATTCCGTATTGAAATCCAATTTCAATTAATATATCTGATATATTATTTTAGCCCAATTAAATAAATTAAATAGTAAAATCAAATTTAACTTTTAAATTTATTTTGCCGATTAATTCCAAATTAATCGTGTTCTCTCTTCTTGATGAATTTAATCCCAGATAAATTATTGCCGTAATTAATCCCAGATTAATTTTCTCTCTCATAATTAATCCCAGATTAATTCTGTTCGAGTCAAATGTCTTCGGTGAATCTTTGGGAAGCGACCCAAGAGTTCCCTGGATATGTTGGCAGTAAATACGGTCTTCGGACTATCTGAACACGTGCGTACCCCGTACCACTTTCTCACCGATTTACAAGACATGGTTGGCTTCTAGCAAAGCACCGTGTCTACCAAATTCTCCAGAAATATTCAACGAGGAATATATAATCTGTATCAGGCGTAGTATACAATGTATTGTGTAATACGATCCAGCATCTGATGTCACATGCTAGGCCTAAGGCTGTAATTGTGTATGCCCCGTATGAAACATATATCACTCCTGATCACACATATTCACCTCCTCTATCACTCCTGATTCTTTTGATTTTTTGCCAAGTTGATTTTCAACTTCGTTCTTATAGTGTATGAAGCTCTCAATAACTTCATCTTTGCTCCTCAACAAGTACACATAACAGAATCTTGTGCTATCATCGATAAAAGTGACAAAATATTTTTTACCGCCTCTTGTTTGCACAATATTCATATCACACACACTGGAGTGTACAAGTTCCAAGGGTTCAGAACTTCGTTCTATGGAATGAAATGATGCTCGATGCATTTTTGCTTCAACACATACCTCACATTTATGTTGGTTATCAATTGTAAATTTAGGTATAAGGTCCATGTTAATTAATTTATGCATTGTATCATAATTAACATGTCTTAACCTCTCATGCCATACATTTTGTGACTCAACAATATAAGCGGAAGATGTAGCTTAAAATTATTACCACTGTGTCGATTGACAGTCATTACATTGAACCTGAAAAGGCCCATAATGAGGTATCATTTTCCTACATAGACATCATTCTTAGTTAATAGAAACTTATCAGAAATAAATACTAGCTTAAAACCATTCTTGCTAAGGAGTGAACCCGAAACCAAGTTCTTCTGAATATCAGGAACATGTAAGACATTCTTCAATGTAAGCTCTTTCCCAGATGTCATCTTCAGAACCACTATGCCTTGTCCAACCACTCTAGAGGTAGAAGATTTTCCCATTGTCAGATGATCGCCACCATCTACCTTCTGATACAAGGAAAATATTTTGCTATCATCACAGATATGAAGAGTAGCCCCGGTGTCTACCCATCATTCTCTCGAATTTCCAACCAAGTTAGCTTCTGTTACAACTGTTGAGAGGTTCATTTCTGAGATCTCATCAGTTAGCTACTCATCCTCAGTGACATGAACCTCATTTTTCTTTTTCTTGCCTTTGTCATGAAACTTCTTGTTTCTGCATTCCTTTTCCATGTGACCTATTTTCCCACAGGTGTAGCACTTCCCCTTGAACTTCTTTTTTACTTGGGAAGAATCAGCTCTACTGTTCTTTCTCTTTTTGTTACCTTTTCCACCCTCGACGATGTTAGCCTTAGACTCCATAGTCTTGTAGCTAGCCTTCTCGGACTTCATGTTGTCATCTTCGATCCTCAATCAAACTTCAAGGTCTTCATGACTCATATACTTCTTTTTGTGTTTCAGATAGCTCCTAAAGTCCTTCCATGATGGAGGTAACTTTTCAATGATTGTGGCTACTTGAAATGTCTCGCAGAGTTTCATTCCCCCATCCAATATTTCATGAATGATCAATTGTAGTTCACCCAATTGAGACATTATCTTCCTTGAATCTATCATTTTATAGTCCAGGAACCTACCCACAACAAACTTCTTTTGTCTGACATCCTCTGTTTTGTACTTCTTCTCGAGAGATTTCCATAGAATCTTTGCAAAAGTTATGCCTTGATATACATTGTATAGGGTATTTCCAAGCCCTCTCAAGAGGTAGTTCTTGCACAAGAAGTCACCTAACGACCATGTCTCATCTCGCAGTTGTTTGGCTATTTCAGTTTCTCCTTCCACAAGATCTGAAGGATCTTTGAGATACTTAGCCAACTGCAGTGTTGTCAGGTATAATAATATTTTACTTTGCCCCTGTTTGAAATTTACTCCACCAAATTTATCTGGTTTCTCGTCATTAGCGACCGGTACTGTGATATTTCCACTAGCCATATGTAACTGGAAAATAAACAGTAATCAATAAGTCTACAAAAGACAAATCACACAACGATCAACTGTATGATCTTGTTTAAGTGATACACTAAGAATCCACTTGTTGTTATATTGGACAGTAGTACCAAATAACACAAGTCCTTGAATTTATGACTAAGATTTCCTATGATAAGTGAATAAAGGAAAATTCCTAGAGGATAAGGGGGTCCGGTGTAACCACTTAAATCACTGCCCACTTAGGCTCTTATTGCCTTGTTGACAGAATTTCCTTAAAAACTTTCTCAATAGAATATCTTAGATGTTCAATCTTAGTGTTACACTTCAATTTACAAGTACAATAATATTACAAATATAAATATAAAATTCAATCAAGCTTGGATGGAATTACTTGTGTATAACTACACTTTTAATTCTCAACCAAGTATGCAATATATAATTAACAAATAACTTTCAACTTTATCACAATAAAACTAGGTGTATGCTTGTGATAATTGAATATCCTAATATTAACTTAAACCTATACTACCAAGTTTATAAAATTCAATATATGATTTTACTAAGTTAATATAATTACATATATGCTATAATGTTAATTGCATATTCTATAACATGTATATTATACTAAAATATAGATAAATCTAAGTCTATATTATTATTTCAAAATACTAATATCAACTTTATCACTTATAACTTATTATTTTAATAAATGATAATTGAAAATACTTTAATTAACTTAAATCTATAATAAACAAGATTATAATTGTGATAAACAATTATTCATTATATGATTTCCTTAAGTTAATTAAATATTTAATGAATTAACTTTAAAACAATAAATTATAATTCATAATGTATAAGAATTATGTGTGTTAACCTCAAGGGGTTGCCTCAGTGGTAAAGGCTTTGGGCTTGAGTGATTTGCTCCCTCTCAGGTTCAAGGTTCGAACCCCACTAGAAGCATTTTCTTGGGGCCATGCCCCATGGTGTGAAAAACCAGCGACATACCCTGATTTGTGTTGGGAAACTTCTGAGGGCACGGGGCACAGGTCTCGGGGATTAGTCGAGGTGCGCGTAAGCTGGCCCGGACACCCCAGTTATCAAAAAAAAAAAATTATGTGTGTTAGTTGTTACTGTGCTTAAAAAATTCTGCAATAATTATTTTATTATTATTATGATTATTACTATATAATTTCATTTGTGGGTGGTTGAATTAATAACTTCCAGGAAATCTAAAAAGACATAACTTTACTCACACCTTTATATTAATTTATCATTATTATTTTCCAAACTTATTGCATTAATACTTTTGCTGTTTTATTTTCCATCTAATTTCATAATAACTTCAATAACTTAATAATTAGACAAATATACATGAATCATACAAAAAAAAATAATTTTAACCACTTAATCATGCATAAATTTTATAACACAAAAAATATTTTACAACACAAAGATTATAATAAGTTCTTAAGATTGTTAGCAGGATGTGTTGTAATTCATTTTTTTAACATGCATAATTCAAGCAAATTAATAAAAATAAATATGCAATCAATGGAAACTTAGAAAAAACTGAAAAATATGTTGTAGAAGATGCTAAATCTTAAACCAAGTCGAGTTGTCTCTGTCCTTAAGAACTTATTAGCCCCGTCTTTGTGCTCTACGGATGTCTTGTGGCTAACTTTCTCCCAGGATTACTCAGATACTTCTTGTTTAAGGGGCACTCATTTCACAAGAACTTGAACAAAGAAAAAATGGAGGAACTCTCTCTTGACTCTCTAGACAATGTATGAAATAAGAATATTTTTTTGATGTGCTAAATGATCTCAATGCCTCTTGATTTATAGGCATGGAAGGGTGTCTTTGAAAGCACCATTTGATTTAGGGTGTAACCCTCTTAAAGGGTTATACCATTTCCTAATCTCTTTAAAGGCCAAAAGATGCATCTTTTTTTTTTAATTAGAGGATATGTCCCTTCACCTTTGTACCTTTCCCACAAGGCATTATTAAGGGACATATCTCTCTTACATTTATTTATTTATTAAGAGAATTTATTACAAATAAGGTCTTATTTGAAATTTAGCGATTGCTTTGATTATGTTATATTTTGGCCTGTCATTATACAGATTTTTTATCCTAGCCTTCTCAAATTTATATGGTGGGAGTTCACGAGTTACACGTCGCTCCCCCCTTCAATGCCAACTACGTGGTATTTACGAGGCCCTCAGACCTAATACTACACCTTCGGCTGACCATCCTTATAATCCTTTTCATTTTAGTATCCATCGAACTAAATCCTAATTCCGCCATTACATATGCAAATAATAATATTTCCAATCCATCCATCTAAAACATTTAAAATGATATAATCTTTCAAACTAAGGTGCTTGATCACTATCCAAACCCTAACAATATGACTCTTGGACATATTTCATCCCTCATTATTCTCCTAGACTATATAGATATGCCATGACATCTTATCCAGTGGCGGACGCACGTTGTGAGGGCCCTGACCTCAAGTGTGATTCTATATTTTTTATATATATTTATTTATAAAAAAAAAAATAAAAAAAAAAAAATTCGGCCACCCACCCTCAAAATATAAAGAATTTCAAAAAATTGTTTGACTCCTCTCATTACCGATAATAGGTCCGTCACTGATCATTTCATAAGTACTATTCACATATACGGTACTATTCACGTATATAGTACTATTCACTTATATGATACTATTCACGTATACAATACTATTCACATATATGGTACTATTCATGATGAAATAGTAAAAAGTCTGTTAAAGTGAGAAGCTGATCGTCATCAGAAACATGGCAGAAAAGTTTGAAATTGACAAGTTCAAAAGGAGCAACTCTTCCCTATGGAAACTTAAAATAAAAGCAATCTTGAGAAAAGATAATTGCTTGGCGGCAATTGGAGAGAGACCAGATTGAATGACTAATGAAAAATGGAAGGATATGGATGACAACACTATAGGCAATTTGCATCTAGCCTTAGCAGATTCTGTGTTATCCAGTGTTGCAGAGAATAGGACTGCAAAAGAGATTTGGGATGCACTTATCAAATTGTACCAGGTCAAGTCACTACAGAACAAGATCTTCTTAAAAAGGAGACCTTACACTCTTCGAATGAGTGAGTCCATATCCATGACGGATCACATCAACAACTTGAATACAATATTTTCCCAACTCACTGTGTTGGATTATAGTATATCAACGAATGAACGTGCAGAGATTCTACTTCAAAGTCTGTCTGATTCGTATGATCAACTTATCATCAATTTGACAAGTAATGTTGTCACTGGTAATCTAGTGTTTGACGAAGTTGCAGCTGCTGCTCTGGAAGAAGAGTCTAGGCACAAAAATAAGGAAGACAAATCATCTAGTTCACAACAAGTAGAAGCATTGGCGATGACAAGAGGGAGATCAACGGAACATGGCTCATGTGGGAGTCAAAACCATGGCAGATCAAAATCAAAAAGTAAGAAGAATGCTAAATGCTACAACTGTGGCAAGAAAGGGCACGTCAAGAAAGATTGTTGGAATCTGAAGAATGGTGGAGAAAAAGCTCATGTTACAATAAAATCTCAGGGATGTGTTGCAAGTACTTCTGAAGAAGGTGACACATTTTACAATGAAGTAGAAATGGTGTCCAATAATAGCAGAAAATAACTAAGTGATGCATGGTTGGTTGATTCTGCAGAAACATGGCACATGATCTCTAGGAGATAATGGTTTTGTCATTATGAACCTATGTATGGAGGATCAGTTTTTCTAGGCAATGATCATACCTTGAAAATTATTGGGATTAGAGCCATCAAAATAAAAATGTACGATGATATTATTCACATTGTATAAGATGTTCGACATGTTGTAGGAATGAAGAAAAATCTTCTGTCAGTTGGACAGTTAGATGACCTCGGATACAAGAACATTATTTAAAACGGGGTATTAAAATGGTGAAATGAGCACTTACAGTCTTGAAAGTTTAAAAGATCTCAGCAAACTTGTATACGCTCTTGGGAGACTCGATTCAGGAAGCAACTATATCAGTAGCATCACTGGATTCTGGAGAGGAAGCTTCTATGTTGTGGCTTCAGAAACTATGCCACATGTCAGAACAAGGAATGAAAATTCTCATCAATCAAAGCTACTCACAGGCTTGAAAACGGTTAGTCTACCGTTTTGTGAGCATTTTGTTACAAGTAAACAAAACAGATTAAAATTCAGCAAGTCAAGTGCCCGGAGTAAAACCATTTTAGAAATGATTCACTCTGATGTTTGGGAAGCACCGTTCAATCTCTGGGGAAAGAAAAATATTTTATATCATTTATTGATGACTTTTCTAGAAGATGTTGGGTGCACCCGATCAAAAATAAGTCAGATGTGATGCCGGTTTTTAAAAATTTCAAAGCACAAATTTAAGTTGAAACTGTAAGGAGAATCAAGTGTTTTAGGACATATAATGAAGGATAATATTGAAGCAAGGATTTTGATGCATATTTTCAGCAAGAAGGCATCAAAATGCAGACTCCCACACCATACACTCCTCAACAAAATGGTGTGGTGAAAAGGATTAATAGAACGCTGCTAGAAAGAGTAAGAGTTATGCTTAGAACAGCTAGTCTACCAAAATGCTTTTGGACAGAAGCAGTTCATACAGCATGTTATGTTGTAAATAGATCTCCATCATCTGCCAATGATTTGAAGACACCGATGGAGATATGGAGTGGAAAGCCAGCTGATTACTTATCTCTTCATATTTTTGGTTGTCCTGTATACGTGATATACAACGCTCAAGAAAGAACAAAGCTAGATCTAAAATCTAGAAAATATATTTTCTTGGGTTATGCTGATGGTGTAAAGAGGTATCGCTTGTGGAATCTCACTACCCACAAGATCATCATCAGCAGAGATGTGATATTTGTAGAAGATCAACTGTAGAAAGAAGGAAATGGTAGTACTTCAAAAACAAGTACAGATACTACAACAGTACTGGTAGAAAATAATCCAGAACAAGAAAATTCAGATTCTTCTGAAGCAGCACCAGAGCACGAGGTACCAGAACCAATTGTGTTTGAAGCTCTGAAGTTTGTAGATCAACTCGAGAGAGAAAACCTCCGGGTTGGCACTTAAAGTATGATATATAGAGTAACATTGCATACTGTCTTCTAACAGAGGATAGAGAGACATCAACTTTCCATGAAGTTACAAAAGATGTAAATGCATCTTTGTGGATGGCAACAATGTAAGAAGAAATAAAAGCTTTGCACAAAAATAATACATGGGATCTAGTACCATTACTACGTGGAAGAAAAGCCATTGGTAATAAATGAGTCTGCAAGATCAATCGAGATAGCAATGATCAAGTGGAACGGTATCGTGCACGATTGGTGGTGAAGGAATATGCTCATAAAAAAGGGATTGATTTCAATGAGATATTTTCTCCGGTGGTTAGACTTATAACTGTCAGAGTGGTCCTGGCTATGTGTGCTATTTTTGACCTACATCTAGAACAGTTGCATGTAAAAACTATATTACTTCATAGAGAACATGAAGAAGAAATTTATATACTCCAACCAGAAGGTTTTACTGAAATAGGCAAAGAGAAATCAGTTTGCAGGTTGAACAAATCTCTATATGGTCTTAAACAAGCGCCAAGATGTTGGTATAAGAGATTTAATTCCTTCATTATTTTCCTTAAGTACAACAGACTCAGTTTAGACCATTGTACATATTACAAGAGGTTTGGAAATAATGACTTTATTATTTTGCTGTTGTATGTGGACGACATGTTAGTGTTGGGGTTTTATAGGGAATTACCGGGTTAGCGCAGCAGAACGCGGAAAATCAGAATTTTCGATTTCAAATTTTTTTCTTGGATCAGTTAAATAAATTTATTTATTTAATTAACCAATACTTAAAATCTGAAATTTTAACCCAAGAAATCAAATTTCTTATAATTATTGAATTGACCCCAAAGTTTGCATTTTATTCATTTTGATTCTTAAATTGTCATATGCATATTTAAGTGATTCCAAATCAATCCCAAAATGATTTATACATGTCCAACACATCAAAATAAAATTTGCAACAAAAATTCCAAAAATTTTCAAATTGCCGAACAGCCCCCAGATTTTCCAGGATTTACAATTTGGTCATTTTTGTTCAAAATATGTCAAGATCAAATCCAATCAATCCCAAATTTAACATACATTATATATACAAAAAATTACATCACATATATGAAAAGCCCCAAATTTGGAAATGGTTATGAACTCTAATTTTATAAATTATCCAAATGATCAAATTTCACCAAATTAATAAAATCCAACACTTTAATTCAATCTATACTACACCAAAAAAGTCTCATCACCATGAAACAACTCAAGAAAAATTCTAGGTCAGCAATGAGTGGCTTAGCAACTCTATAATGGTAACATCACCATCAAATAACTAAAAGAGTGCTAATGAACTAATTTCATGCATTCTTTATTCATCATACATGCAAGCATCTTTCAAATAAGTTCCAACTATTTAATTACAAATTAAAAGAGTAGATACAACATCTTATCAACACAAATTGAAGCTAAGAATATTAGAAATAATTTCTTAGTTGAAAAAGTTTAAGAAAGACTTACAAAAATCAAGTTTTTCCAAGCTTTTCTTTATTTGTTCTTCAACTTTCTCTCAACTCACTTATGTAATTCTTTTGTAACTTGTTGTTATGAAAAACAAAATGAAAACAAAATCCTTTTGTTTATTTTTTACTTTGGCCGAAACTTGTGAAAAAATAAATATCATGATATTTAATTTTTTGTTTCAATACATTAAATGAAAAATGCTTTTAGTTTACTTATTACAAATGATAATATTTGTCATAAAGCAAAATTTACAAGTGAACCAATAGAATCATGCCATTTCATAATCATAATCATGGCATAAGATATTTAGTTCTTAATTAATTTAATTATTTAACAATTAAATAATTAAATACAAATATCTTAAATATATGAATTATATTTACATTAAATATCTTAAATAAATGTATTAATAATATGTGTCAAATATCATAATTTGATAATTAATTAATGTGTATTTAATAATATCAAATATTAAATACAAATACATATTAATTAGGAAATAACCATTAGGTCCCTTCGTATGTATTTTTTCGTTTAACTGTTAAACGAGTTATAAATAATCAGTATTATTTATAAAAGTTGCCCTAGTGCTCTACGAGTATTTTCATTAGTGAGACTCTCTACATTCAGGCATATCTGTTACGAAATCAAATTTCGTGTTCATAATCTACCCACCCGTAAATTATGACAAACACGGATAAACTCTCTGAACCATGCAGGTCGAGGTCATAACATACGTGTAATCACTCTGTCACATGTATTCAGATTATTCTAGAGATATAGATATAAATGTCAAATCTCTATAGATATAATCAAGTCGACGTTTCTATTAGCAATCCCTTAATAACACTTAGAACTAATTTCCACAGTGTACCACAGGCCCATGGATTTAACAGATTGTTAATTCCATATTGAATACATATACTCTGTACACAGAACTAACGGATCATATCTTGATACACACGGGATATCCTGAGCATCAGTGCACACCTAACGAACAGACAGAGGTCTGATATAAATAAATCGGTGACGTGACTGCCATCTAAGTATGGAGGATAACTCATATATCCACAGTGGTATCTCCAGGCAAAGAATCATTATGCTGACTCAACTCGAGAAGATTCTTAATGACGTTAGTGTACCATCTATTAAGAATCTTCAGTGAGTCATTCAGTGTTTATCCACTATAAATATCTACACATCTATATTAGTCTCCAAGACTTATGGTTCATTGAGAAACCATCGGAATCCAAGATTCCAATATACGACATGTATCAGTCTCAACGGGTTTACTTTACTGACCAAGTAGTGTAAACCTTGACCAGGAACTGTCTAAGAATGACAACGTCATGATACCACTCAATATCAGTTGCGACGCTTTTGCAACAGTACTATAACTAATGATTCTAAGGTCTCTTACGTCTTTACCATATAAAAGAGGATGTTATATAAAAGAAACTTTTATTTTATTCATAATAAATTGTTACATTAGTATTTACAGGGAAATACATAATAAAATTGGCGCTCAAAGCACCAACATTAACAAAATCTCCCACTTGCTCTAATGCCAATATCGATTGTATCTAATACCCATCGACTCCATATGTTTATCAAATAAATTTGGAGGTATGACCGTGGTAAGCAGGTCTGCCATATTATATTCACTCGGTACCTTGCACACAATAATGTCCCCTCGCGACACAATCTCTCGAATGATATGGTACTTTTGTTCCAGATACTTCGACTTCTGATGCGCCATTGGTTATTTTGCTTGCATAATGGCTCCAGTATTATCACAGTATAACGGAATTGGATTCTCGATACTTGGGATTACTCCCAATTCTGTGATAAAGTTCTTAACCCATACAAATTCCTTTGCAGCTTCAGAAGCTGCAATATATTCCGCCTCTATGGTGGAATTAGTTGTCGACCCCTGTTTGGAACTCTTCCAACAAACTACACCTTCGTTAAGGGTAAAAAAGAATCCTGATATAGACTTTCTATCATCAGGATCCGATTGGAAATCAGAATTCCAATCGGATCCTGATGATAGAAAGTGCCAACAACTTTTAGATCTATCCCAGTAGATCCTTATTCCTAGAATAAATGTTGTTTCTCCCAAGAATTCTACGGAGAATTTTTCATGAATGCCAAGCTTTCACCGATTGTATTACGGGAATGTCATTTCCAAGAAATGATACATCATCATTTATAGGACGATCACTTTTAGTGCGCTCCCACTAACCTCCTTATATACACAAGAATTATTTTCATTTTGAATTAAATCATATACCATTATGATTACATCAAAACGATAGTTCCAAGAACGCAATGCTTGCTTCAATCCATAAATGGATCGAATTAACTTGAAAACCTTGTTTGCATGTTTAGGTACGACAAAACCGTGAGGATGTTGTAAATATCCTCCAAAAGGTTTCTGTTTAAGGAAAGCGGTTTTGACGTTCAGCTACCATATTTCATAAATGAAACATGCAGCATTAGCAAGCATTATCCAAATGCATTTAACCATGGCAACGGTAAAAGGTTTCATCATAATCGACACAATGTTGATAACGATACATTTCGCTACAAGACTAGCTTTGTACGTTTGTATGTTTCCATCCATGTATGTCTTCCTTGAAGACACATATAGTACCAATAGGCACAATGCCTTCCGGTACAACAACCAGTGTCCAAACTTGGTTGGTATACATGGAATCCATTTCGGACTTCATGGCATTTTTCCATAATAGGGAGTCGATGCCTTGTATCACTTCCTCATACTTAGTCAGTTTGTCTTCCTCAATAAGATTGACATCTTTACGAGGTGAGATCAGAAACCCATACCTCCAGGTTGTTTTCTAACTCTCTCCGACTTATGCGGTTCTTGTGTATTCGAAGATTATGGTACAGTTTCATCCCTGATGAACTGTTTGTGTTCCATTAAGGAATCGGTGCCTGGAACAGTATTACTCCAATTTTTCATCGAGTTTTACTTTCCTCCCACTTACCACTGCATATAGGTATTTCTCTTAGGAAAACCGCATGGTGAGCAACAATTACATTATTCTCTTGTGAGTTGTATAAGTACTATACTTTGTTATCCCTAGGATAACCTACAAATTAGGCACTTATCCGATTTGGGTTCTAGTTTGGTATCATCCAAACATATGCCTAGCATTCCCAAATCATCAGGAATGAGAAAACCCTGTTTATTTCCTGTTCATATCTAATATAAAGTCTGTCTAACAGATTTTTATGGAACCTTATTCAAAATAAGTTTTACACTGTTTAATGCGTATCCCTTGAAGGAAAATGGTAGCTCAGCGCGACTCATGATTAACCTTACTATGTCCAACAAGGTTCGGGAGGAGTCCACAGTGAAAGAATACCATACTCTTTCAATTAGTCGAGAAGCTTATTGCTTAAGTATTTTCCACCACGGTCTAACCGTGACAGTTTAATACTTTAGCCGATCTGTCTGTCAACTTCGTGTCGAAACTCTTTGAATTTATCAAAAGTTTTCTATTCGTGTTTCAAAAGAAACACATAACCATAACGCGATGCCACATTCATAAAGGTTACGAAGTATTCATATCCACCTCTAGCCTAGCTAGACATGGGCCCACTTACGTCACTATGAACGAGGGCTAACAGATCAGTGGCACTTACACTTTTACCAAGTAAAATGTGTTTTAGGCACTTTGCCTAATAAACTAGATTCGTAGACATTATTTGAATAGGATCAAATCCGTCTTAGTATCCACTCTTCAAAAGTGTGGATATACGAGTTTTGTTTAATATGTCTCAGACAACAATGCCACAAATAATTCTCATCTGATTAATTCAGTTTGAGCTATTTGTTTGTCATGTCATATGTTTGAGATTCTTTTATATTCAAAATATAAATACTTTTATCCACATCTAATGTGTTTATCTCAATATCATCTTTATAAAATGAAACACTTTAGTGTTCTAGAATATAAAGGTATACCCGCAACGGGTTAAACTCTAATATAGAGATAATGTTTCTAGTCAAACTAGGTACATTTTAATTGTTTCCTAATTTAAGTACACACCCTAAAGGGTAATTCCTAAACTTAGGATTCTACGGTTAAAACAGTGACTCTCGTCCCGTTTTCGACTCGTAGGTTAAATCTCAACTGAAGTTAGTATCCTGCTCATCAGCAGATTCTGCACAACAGTACATATCTATGTACCACATCTAGTATCAAAATCCAATTTTGAAACTAATAGCGAACATGTTTATGACAAACATACTTGAAGCTGGAGCCTTGCCCCGCCTTCAATTCCTTCATGTCTGCCTTATCCATACAGCAGTCACGCTTCCAGTGACCCCGTTTGCTACAGTTTAGGCAGACATCTTGGGATATGTCATTTGTCTTCCTAGAAGACTATGTTGATTTTGCCTTTGCCCCTTTTAGAAACTCTGGCTCTGCCTCCTAGAGCATAGCCATCAACTCTCCAAGAGTTTACTCTTGGTTCACAATGAACCTGCCCCAGCTTTCGGGTAGAGACTATAAGATCAAATCTTTGGTAGTTTCGGCCATGTAGGTAATGCCCAGCTAACCTAGCTGATGGATGTCATCAATCATCTGTGACACCTAGTGCTAGACAGATGTACCCTCCGACATACACGAGTTAAAGTTCTTATGCAATTTGTACTTCTAAGATCTGAGAATAGATCTATGAAGATCTTTAATTTCATCATCACGGTTCAATGATCTAATCCTTAATCTTGATGATGGAATAAAAGAGTCATTTCATCAAGTATAAAGGATTGAGCAATAAAGTTATCATCACATGAATCTTCCAAAGATCATGTTCTACTATTTGCTCCACTTCGGGCTTAGGCCCTAGATGTCATTCTATCAAATAGGATAACTTCTCAGTTCCCAGGAATATCCTGAGGTTTTATTCCCGATTTGAAAATTAAAGCTGTTTAAAGACATTTTTACCCAGGTTTATGTTTTAAACGCTAATCTTTCATTTATCTTGATTCCAATAGTCCAACTATTGAATCAACGATTTCAGGTACTATTGAATATAATGATTACTATAGTCTAACTATATAATCAACTATAATTTGATTGGTTAAAATCAAATATATTGATTACTATAATCTAATTATATAATCAACTATAATTTGAAGTAGTTTGAATACAGTCCAATGTTTAATTAAAACAACAATTAAATATTAGTCCAACTAATATATTCATTTATTAATGACGAAAAATGAAATGAGCGCGTATTGGCAAGTATCTAAACGAAATTGCAAATTTAATACTTGTCTCCCACTATTTTTCGGCGAGCCTATAACCCTCTGTTGAGTACTCGGGAAACCTTATTTCCTAGTGGGCTAGAATCCCGTTAAATAACACACAACCTTGACTTTGGCCAACAAGCTGTATGATATTTAACTAGGTAGATCTCTAAGATCAATTGGATCTCATCCAATTCCTAGATCCAGTAGGTGGACATCCAAGTCCGAAAAATATATCTAATATATGTCAATATATTCGATATATTCCCTAACCTTTTTCCTCTGAATCAATTAAGCCTTGGCTTTGGCACAACAAACTTAATGATTCCAGTTAAGTGGGATCCATTGACCTTGGAAAGCTTCGTAATCGATGTCGATGGACAAGAAGTGATCTTGACTTTGGCCAACAAATCACAACTTGGACAAGACATGCGATATGGAACAAAGCCTTCATGATTCAAACACATCCGTGATGGAAAAAGGCCTTGACTTTGGCAAACAAACTAGTGCCAATCTTGGATCTGGAAAAAGGCCTTATCTTTGATTAGGTCTCATCATACACCCTTAAGCATGCATTCTAAAAGCATAATAAGGCGCGATAAATAAATTAATAATGATATGCGGATGGATATTAAAACAACTTGTTCCTAGAAAAAATCTCTCCATTTCCTCTCTCCCGCTAGCACAATCTTACTTCTACCCAATTACATAACACTTCTAAAGAAACCTCATTTACATTGAGGGAAATAGGTGATAAGAGAAATACAAAGAATCAAGAGGTAATAGGCTGGACACGCAGGTCCAATTTAATAAATTCTAAATTATTACAACAATTTCCAAAATTGCCCTCACCCATCTAATATCCATCGATATACATTATTCATGCATCACATCCATGTATTCACACAAAGCATGTTATCAATCAATCTAATCCAATTAATTAATCTGAAATTAATAACCATCCAATGTTCAAACAACGATTTGATTTGCGCGAGTCCGACTCGTTTTTAAGAATAAGTACTCAAAGTACGAATTCTTGAATTATATCAAACTACAATATTAAATCCAATTTAATTTGTATTCAATACTAATTCTTTATTTAATCCAAATTAAATAATTACACTTTATTAATGAGCCTTTGCGACTTAGATTCTAAATCTAATCTTTACGGGTCTCAAAGCCCAATTAACATCCAATGTCAATTTAATTAAAGTCCAATGGGCTTTCAATTAATTTATAAGGCATGGACTTTGGCAACCAAAGCCCAATAAGGAATCACCCTTTGCCAAAATCAATTTAGGCCATTAGGCCCAATTAAAATTTTAAATGCCCATTTTAATCATATTTGGACTTTATGGAAATGGTTTTAGGCCCAATTGGATCCAACCAATTAACCTAAACCAAACTTGGCCCAACCAAGCCCATTAAGCCCAAATACAACTTTATTAGCCCAATTCCAAATTTAGCCCAACCAATTTAATCACAATATTCCAACTATCACAATTAAATCAATTAAAGTGCTAATACAATTTAAATATTAGTCCAACTAACATTTAATATATTGACGAATGATATTTGAAGGAGCGCGTATGGCAAGTAATTAAACGAGTATTCCAAATTCAATTCTTGCCTCCCACTATTTTTCGGCGAGCCTCTAACCATCTGTCGAGTACTCGGGAAACCGTGTTTCCTAGTGGGCTAGGATCTCGTTAAATATCACACAATCTTGACTTTGGCCAACAAATTGTATGATAATTAACTAGGTAGATCTCTAAGATCAATTGGATCCAATCCAATTCCTAAATCCAGTAGGGGGACATCCAGGTCCGAAACATATATCTTATATATGCCAATACATCCAATGTATTACCTAACCTTTTTCCTCTGAATCAACTAAGCCTTGGCTTTGGCACAACAAACTTAGTGATCCCAGTTAAGCGCGACCCATTGACCATGGAAAGGTTTGTAATCAATGTCGATGGACAAGAAATGGTCTTGACTTTGGCCAACAACCACAAATTGGACAAAACACTGATATGGAACAAAGCTCTCGTGATTCAAACACATCCTCGACGGACAAAGGTCTTGAATTTGGCCAACAAGCAAATGCCAGTCTCGGATCTTGAGTAAGAATCACTCAATGGAAGGAAAGACGCTTAATATTTTGCGAGGGTTTTTCGAGTGCAAATTGGCAACCAATTTATTATCTTTGTTAAGGTCTCATCATCATACACCCTTAAACATGCATTCTAAACACATAATAAAGCGCATATGATAAAATAATAATGATATGCGGATGGATACTTTACACATTGATCCTAGATCAAATCTCTATCTTTCTCTCTCCCGCTAGCACAAGTATTTACTTCTACCGTTACACTACACTTCTAAAGAAACCTGATTTACATTGAGGGGGAATAGGTGAGAAGAGAATACAAAGAGTAACGAGGTGATAAGGCTGGACACGCAGGTCCAATTAATAAATTGCAAATTATTACAACAATTTCTAAAATTGCCCCCCCCATCTAATATCCATCCGATATACATTATTCATGCATCGCAACCATGTATTCACACAAGCATGTTATCAATCAATCTAATCAAATTAATTAATCTGATAATTAGTGATCATCAAATGTTCAAACAACGATTTTATTTTGCTCGAGTTAAACTCGTTTTGCGAATAAGTACTCAAAGTACGAATTCTTGAATTAAATTAATTACATAATTAAATCCAATCAATATGCATTTAATTCTAATTCGCTTATTTAATTCCAAATTAAACATCACTCTTTAATATAAACCTTTTACGACTTAAATTCCAAATTTAATCGCGGCGGGTCTCAAAGTCTGATTAACGTCCAACGTTAATTAATTAAAGTCCAATGGGCTTTTAATTAATTTCTCGAGGCGTGGACTTTTGGTCAACCCGGGTCAAACCGAATAACCAAAATCCAATCCGGGAGTTACCCCATAAGCCTAGAAATCAATCTTGGCCCATTAGGCCCAATAAACTTTAAAGGTCCATTTGTCGCATTTGGGCTTTATGGATGCGGTTTTGGGCCCAATTGGATCCAATCCAATTTTCCTTAACCCAACTTAGTACAACTACGCCCAATAAGCCCAATAACAACATTTCAAGCCCAATTTCCAAAATAGCCCAATTAATTAAATTGCCAAATTCCAAATTTCCAATTTAATTACCTAAGGTGCATTACACAATTAATTATCCAATTAACATTCCTAAAACATCAATTAGCCTATTAATCATGCTTATCAATATTAAATCATGTCCAACATAATTTAATTTAAAATCAAACCCAATACATGCTCAATGACTCTCGGCAATTTGGGGATTTAACGTCCGATTCGAATTCAATCCAATTAATTCCACAATTGACATTAAATCATATTCCGAATGATTTCCAACACATCCAATGATCAAACATAAAAAATCCCAAGACATTATAGGGCTTCTAACTCTCGGCCAACACCAAGAAAATTGGGGAAATTTGTTCCAAACATAATTTCAATAAATTGATACAATCAATCCTCAATTCAAACAAATTTAAGCATACTAATTCATCCATTTCATTAATCATGCTCAAAATCAAGTTTACCCGAATTTTAAGCCCTAAACTTTTTCATGCTTTTCTTGCTCTGATACCATTGTTGGAGTTTACTAAGGTCCCAAGGATCAATAAACAAGCATGAACATGTGTGAATACAATCGAGAAAGTCGCGGAATACTCACATCAATCGGTTAAACGACGCTTTTGACGAACAAAAACGAACTTTCTGCTCACTGTTTTCTACTTGGCAGTGGCTGCTATTTTGCTCCTCATATTCGGCCATTGGAGGTCTTTGAACAAGCTCCAAGCTTCGTCAAATGATTCCCGGCTCATGGGTGGACTTCCCTATCACCTTCGCATGTCTCTCGGAGTGCTAGCTCTTATAATTTTTTCCACAAAAATCAAACACTTGCTCCTTTTTCCTTCAAGACTCACGACAGTTCACTGCCAAGAAGAGAAGAAATTTTGCCCTCCAAGGGCGTGAGATGAGGAAGAGAATGGAGAGAGAAAAGAGTTGTTATGTTACTTAAAAAATGGTAAATGATTTTCCAAAAATCATATACACCAATTGATTTCAAAAAGGCAATAAAGGACAAGCTTTAAAAGCTCCCAACAACTCCCATCAAGTCACATATATCAATCAAGTTGCCAAGTCACATCACTCAAAGTGACAAGTGATGATTGACTCTTGATGCGACTAATGATTTGACGCTTGATTTGACTTGCGTGCCACACTCGAATTCGAAATGCGAATGCGCTCGCAAATAATCCCGGGCTCGGGTTCGCTAATTCCAAATTAACGAATTTTCCGTTGCGACGTAATTAAATGATTATGCCTAGCGAAATCATTATTCACGTCACTAACGAATTAATTCTAAATTAACTCGTTCGCCCGAATTAAAATCTAATTTCAATTCCGCGTCGAAATCCAATCTTGTTTAATATATCGAATATATTAATTAATCGATTAGTTCCAAATTAATCGTTTTCTCACTTTTAAATAATATTTTATCCCAGATATAAAATATCTCCACAATTAATCCCAGGTTAATTTTCTCTCTCATCTAATTAATCCCAGATTAACTATAAGTGCGAGTCATACGTCATCGATGAATCTTCGGGAAGCGACCCATGAGATCCCCGGATATGTTGGCAGTAAATTCGGTCGTCGGACTATCCGAACACGTAAGTACCTCGTACTATATTTATACCGATTTACAAGACAAGGTTGGTTTCTAGAAAAGCGCCATGCCTACCCAATTCTCCAGAAATATCCTTACAGGAATAAAAGATCTATATCAGGCGTAGTATACGTAGTATTGCATATTTCTGTCCAGTATCGGATGATCACATGCAAGGCCTGGGGCTGGTACAGTGTCTGCCCCGTACGAAGCATATATCGGATAACGAGCAACTAGTCTCTTTAATATCGGATAATCATGACCAAGTCATATTATCCCGACGGTTGTAACCTTTTTAGAGAACCAATTGTATCCCTACGCGACGCATCATCTCCATATGACTGGAGTGACACTCCGTCTTGACTTCACACCAAAAACCCTACGATTCTCAATATACCCAGCATAGGCGTACACATAACCTGTTAAAGCCCTGGACGACCGCAACCAAAGTATATTGATTGTCGCAAGTGTTAGCGGTGCAAGTCTCAGGTTAAGACCAAATACACCTACCCTGATTCGGACTTCCATAGACACATAGTCATACAACCAATGGAATTCCGATGGGGTCTATCCAGAGCGAAGCTGTTTCCCGTACCATCGGTAAAACACAACCTCCTATTACACTTGCATGAGTATCCTATACCCAAATATATGAGAACTATGCCGTTGTGCCCTCACAACGCGCACAAGTGTAATACTAGTCTTTTACGCATTCATCGATGTCCAATCTCGATAATGCTCTGACTAGGGATATTTAATGTTTTATCCTTCGTGGATTGATACTGTCTCATATCATTCTCAATCCAGAAACAAATCATAGAGACCTCATATCATTTATATATCTAGGTGATCTAATCACAAATGATAAGAGTGCAATCTCCTTTGTCACATAGTTAATTTGTACAACAACACCATGATCTGTACAAATAGTGACGCTATGGGTCATAATTGTCCAACAATATTATCTTGATAGCTGCAGCATATAAGAGTACCAGTTCCTTATCCTACGTGACCATCATCTCCATATGACTGAAGTGATACTTCCATCTTGACATCACACCCAATACACTACGATTCTCAATATACCCTGAAGAGGCGTACACAGAATCTGTTAAAGCCCTGGACGACCAAAACCAAAGTATATTGATTGTCGCAAGCATTAGTGGTGCAAGTCTCAAGTTAAGACCAAATACACCTACCCTGATTCAGACTTCCATAGACACATATTCATACTACCAATGGAATTTCGAGGGGTCTATCCAGAGCGAAGCTGTTTCCGTACCATCGGTAAACACAACCTTATATTACACTTGCATGAGTATCTAATACCCAAATATATGAGAACCATGCCGTTATGCTCCCACAACGTGCACAAGTGCAATACTAGTCTATTCCGCATTATCGATGTCCAATCTCGATAATACTACGACTAGGGATGTTTTAATGATTAAACTTTAGTGGATTAATAATGTCTCATATCTTATTAATCCGGAACTAATCATATGGACTTTTATCATTTATATATCTCGGTAATCCAATTACAAATGATAAAAGAGCAATTTCCTTTGTCACATAGTTAATTTGTACAACAACACCATGTTCTATACAAATTATGATGCTATAGGTCATAATTGTCCAACACAACGTGTCTATGATCACCACCTTCAGACAAAAATTCTATTTCTAGAAATTTTATGAAGAGAGCTACGAACACATTTCGATACTCGGTATCATAGAATAAATATCCTTTTGTATTTGAAGGATATCCAACAAACCTAAACTTCTGCCCTCGAGGCAAACAAAAGTTATTCTGCTGAGCCATCCTGACGTATGCAGGACACCCCCAAATCTTAACATAACTAAGATCTGGTTTCCTACCGGTCCATATCTCATACGGAGTCATAGGAACAACTTTGGAAGGAATCTTATTCAGGAGATGAGCGGCAGTTAAAAGGGCATAAACCCATAAGTAATAGGGTAAATCTGTATAGCTCAACATCGATCGGACCAGATCCAATAATGTCTGATTTCTCCTCTCTAAGACTTCATTGTGTTGCGGAGTGCCTTGAGGAGTATATTGAGCGAGAATCCCATTCTCCTTTAAATAATCAGTGAACTCTCCACTCATATATTCACCGTCTCGATTAGATCGTAGACATTTAATATATTGATCAGTCTGTTTTTCTACTTCATTTCAGAATTCCTTGAACTTTTCAAAGGTTTTCGATTTATGTTTCATCATATAAACGTAACCGTGCCATGCCACATCATCAGTAAAGGTAACGAAGTAAGAAAAACCACTTTGAGCAGTTTGACTCATGGGACTACATAAATCAGAATGTATGAGTTCCAATAGGTCAGTGGCTAAATGTCCAACACCCGAAAATGAGGCTTTGGTCATTTTACCCCGAATATAAGATTCGCAAGTTGGATAAGGTTCAATGGTGAGATCATGTATCAAACCATTCCTAACCAACTGGGTTAGGTGTTTCACGCATATATGATCCAACCTCATGTGCCACAGTTCATTATTATTTATATCAGATTGTTTACGTTTATTAATTCCAGTATTAAATATATCTTGTGAGGTACGCAATATGTAATGACCATGCTCATTTAGACAACAAAGGATCTGAATATTATTTCTATCATATAAATACAAAGAACGATTCTGAATATTTACATTATATCCTTCAGTATCTAATACAAAAAGTGACATAATATTCGCCACACATTTTGGCATAAAATAGAATTCATTTAACAAAAGTCTCCCATTGGGTAAGGGAATCTCACATATGCCCACTGCAACCGCATCCAGAGAGTCGCCACTCCCGAATCACAACTACATCTCCCTATATTTCAGCCGTCTATTTTCCGTCAGCACCTGCAATGTATTGAAAATGTGAATAGGACAAGAAGAATCTAAAATCCAATTAGATGTCATAGCTTCACAAGCCAATGAGATATCAATAATAGGAAAAATAAAAGTACCTGATGTCGATGCTCTTTCCTTCCTGATCTGGGCAAGGTAGTCTGGACAGTTCCTCTTCCAGTGCTCGACCTTCTGGCAGTGATGGAATTTATCTTCAGAAGCTCTCTTAGGCTTGGCTACCTTAGCCTGCGGAGGAATATTGAAACCTTTCTTCTTCTTTTCTTTTGTCTTCTTTCCCTTCGACTTGGATTGGGAAGAAGTGGAAAATGAAGTGGATTTCGGAATGTGAGTCATAACTCCCTTCTTCAAATCTTCCTCCGCTGTGAGAAGTATTATATGCAACTCATGGTAAGAGCAGTGAATCACATTCATGTTGAAGTACATGAAAAACTACCGATAAGACGTCGGGAGAGAACCAAGTATGACACTCCGTCCCAGTGTTTCATTGAGAGAGAAGTCATTGTGCCTCAATTGCTCGATCAAATCGATTAAATAAAGGACATGTGGGCTCACAGCTTGCCCCTCATCAAGTTTAGAATGGAACAGTTCCATTGCAACTCTATGAATCACGACTTGTTTCTGGTTCATTAACGATTCACGAAAAAGTGTCATCATGTTATAAGTATCATGCATCTCAAAGTATTGCTTCTTAATCTCAGAAGAAAGAGAACTAAGTATGTATGATTTAACTTTTAAATCATCATCTTTCCATCTGCGGAAAGTCTCAACTTCTTCAGGTGATGCATCTAGAGATATAGCAAGCAGTAATGGACCTTCCAATATGTATCACAGCTTCTCAGATCCGATGACGATCCTCAAATGCATATCCCAGTCGGAAAAATTCTCAGCGCCCTTAAGCTTATTCGTATCAAGCATACGAGCAAAGGGGTTGGCCATTGGTGCCGCCATCGCAAATCTATCAAATAGACAACGAATAAACTATCAGCAGATTATACAGTTTCATATCATATCATAAAGCATTAAATAGATCATGGATTTTTAATCTAAAAATACCTCTCCCACTATTTCATGCAAAACTGTAATCCCCAAACAGAATACAAAACATGCGATAATCAAATCATAATATAATAGTGAAAGGTAGACCCCATGAATATATTTCAGCTCACAGCTTTGGCACGTTCTCGCCTACGTATATTCATTAGGTAGACAACTCATTGTCGATCACTCAGCAGTGACTCCTGGGTTTTTGGTCTTGGTCGTTTCTCATTGTGACAGCTTTGGTACGTTCACCATGAGGCGTACCAAGGTTAAACTTATCAATGATAAATTCAAGATACTTGTGTTACCCTGACAGCTTTGGCACGTTCAGGATTCCGCTTTCGCTTGAATTCACCTAATATCAAATATATCTGGTAAAGATAAATTTCTACCGGCCATATCCTCACAACTTTGGCACGTTCTCGGTTATAGTTGCAGAAAATTTATCGATAAGCGGTATTGACAAGACGAACCAAGTAATATACATCAAATACATATTGAATAAAAACCTTATTTTTAAATAGGGATTTTTCCGTGAAAGATGTTTTTTACTTTATGTAATCAAATTAAATAAACACATGCATGTATAAAGTAAAAATTAAATTAAACTTTGAATTTTAAAGGCATAATCATATCGGGTGTCCATAATCAGACTTGTTCTGATACCATTTTGTTGGGGTTTTATAGGGAGTTACATGGTTAGCGTAGCAGAACGCGGAAAATCAGAATTTTCGATTTCAAAATTTTTTCTTAGATCAATTAAATAAACTTATTTATTTAATCAACCAATACTTAAAATCTGAAATTTTAACCCAAGAAATCAAATTTCTTATAATTACCGAATTTACCCCAAAGTTTGCATTTTATTCATTTTGGTCCTTAAATTGTCATATACAAATTTAAGTGATTCCAAATCAATCCCAAAATGATTTATACATGTCCAACACATCAAAATACAATTTGCAACAAAAATTCACAAAATTTTCAAATTGTCGAACAGCCCCCAGGTTTTCTAATATTTACAATTTGGTCCTTTTTGTTTAAAATATGCCAAGATCAAATCCAATCAATCTCAATTTTAACATGCATCATATATACATCAACTTACATCATATATATGAAAAGATTCAAATTTGGAGAGGGTTATGAACCCTAGTTTTACAAATTATCCAAATAATCAAATTTCACAAAATTAATAAAATCCAACACTTTAATTCAATCTATACTACACCAAACAAGTCTCATTACCATGAAAAAACTCAAGAAAAATTCTAAGTCATCAATGAGTGGCTTAGCAACTCTAGAACGACAACATCACCATCAAATGGCTAAAAGAGTGCTAATGAACTAATTCCATGCATTGTTTATTCATCATACATGCAAGCATCGTTCAAACAAGTTCCAACCATTTAATTACAAATTAAAAGAGTAGAGACAACATCCTAGCAGCACAAATTGAATCTAAGAATATTACAAACAATTTCTTAGTTGAAAAAGTTTAAAAAAGACTTACAAAAATCAACCTTTTCCAAGCTTTTCTTTCTTTGTTCTTCAACTTTCTCTCAACTCACTTTTGTAATTCTTCTGTAACTTGATGTTATGAAAAAACAAATGAAAACAGTGAAAAATAAATACCATGATATTTAATTTTTTTGATTCAATACATTAAATGAAAAATACTTTTAGTTTACTTGTTACAAACGATAACATTTATCATAAAGCAAACTTTACTAGTGATCCAATAGAATCATGCCATTTCCTAATCATAATCATGGCATAACATATTTAGTTTTTAATTAACTTAATTATTTAACAATTAAACAATTAAATACAAATATCTTAAATATATGTATTGTATTTACATTAATTATCTCAAATACAAATATTAATGATATATGTCAAATATCATAATTTGACAATTAAGTAATGTGTATTTAATAATATCAAATATTAAATACAAATACACATTAATTAGGAAATGACAATTAGGTCCCTTCGCATGTGTATTTTCATTTAACCATTAAAAGAGTTATAAATAATCAGTATTATTCATAAAATTTACCCTAGTGCTCTACGAGTATATTTCATTATTGAGACTCTCTAGATTAGGCATATCCTTCACGAAATCAAATTTCGTGTCCATAATCTACCCACCCATAAATTATGACGAACATGGATAAACTCTCTGAACCATACAGGTTTAGGTCATAACATACGTATAATCCCCCCATCAAAGGTATCCGGATTATTCCAGAGATATAGATATAAACGTTAAATCTCTATATATATAATCACGTCGACGTTTCTATTAGCAATCCCTTAATAACACTTAAAACTAATTTCTACAGTGTACCACAGGCTCATGGATTTAACAGATTGCTAATTCCATATTGACTACCTATGCTCTATACACAGAACTGACGGATCATATCTCGATACACACATGATATCCTGAGCATCAGTCCACACCCAACGAACAGATAAAGGTCTGATCTAAATAGATCGGTGACGTGACTGCCATTTAAGTGTGGAGGATAACTCATACATCCACATTGGTATCTCAAGTCAAAGAATCACTCTACTGACTCAACCCGAGAAGATTCTTATTGACGTTGGTGTACCATCCATTAAGAATCTTCGGTGAGTCATTCAGTATTATCCACTATAAAACACCTACATGTCTATACGAGTATCCAAGACTCATGGTTAATTGAGAAACCATCAGAATCCAAGATTCCAATAAACAACATGTACCAGTCTCAATGGGTTTACTTTACTGACCAAGTAGTGTAAACCTGACCAAGAACTGTCTAAAAATGACAACGTCGTGATACTACTCAATATCAATTGCGACGCTTTTGCAACAGTACCATAACTAATCATTCTAAGGTCTGTTACATCTTTACCATATAAAAGTGGATGTTATATAAAAGAAAACTGTTTATTTTATTCATAATAAAATATTACATTAGTATTTACAAGGAAATACATTCGGCTTTCTTAGAAAAAATATTGAAGAAAATCTTATGGCAGTTCGACATGGAAGATTGTAAGCCAATTTCTACGGCACTTCGTGTTAATTTCTAGTTATCCCTTTATGTGTCCTAGTAATGAAGATGAGAGGAAGGGGTTGTCTCAAGTACCGTATGCATCCACAGTGACAAGCTTAATGTACGCCATGATTTGTACAAGTCCAGATATTGTAAAAATAGTGGGAGCAATTAGTCGTTTTATGGAGAATCCTGGTAGAGAGCATTGAAATGCTGTTAAAAGTATCCATAGATATATCAAAGGAACCTCAGATGCTGCATTATGTTATGGAGGATCATAATTAATTTTCAGAGGCTACGTGGATTCAAATTTTGTTGGAGATCTTGACAAAACCAAATCCACTACAAGTTTTGTGTTTGTACTTGCAGGAGGAGCAGTGAGCTGGGTATCCAATTTATAGAGTGTTGTGGCATTGTCTACAACAGAAACTGAATACATGGCAGCTACACAAGCTTGTAAGGAAGCTATTTGGTTTCAAAGGTTATTGGAGGAGCTCAGGCACAAACAAGAGAAGATTGCATTATTTTGTGAAAGTCATAGTGCTTTGTATATTGGAAAGAATCCAGCCTTTCATTCAAGAACGAAGCATATAGGGGTACAATACCACTTTGTTCCTGAAATGGTGGAAGAAGGCAGTGTGGACTTGTTGAAGGTACACACCAATGAGAATCTTGCAGACGACCAAGCCTATCAATATAGACAAGATTGTATGATGTAGATGTAACATCTGGTGACCCCGGTGACTTGTACGTTATTAGAGGCTGATGACTATTATAGATCGGAGGCATAATATTTGATATAAATTATGTTCGAGCAAGTAAGTGCTCATAAAATGACATTTGGCACATTCTGTAAATTCCTTGTAGTTCCGACGCAGAACTTAGCTTACGTCCCATCCCAAATAGCTCTTAGTAATCGGGCCATAATATTTTCATACGATCTTTGATTTTTATAAACTTTATATTTTCAGAAAGATAAGACCAAGACCTACAACTTTCACGTTGGATATTTTACTAAATTTGAATCAGAAATAAGTCAAATATCATGATTTCCGCGGCTACTATAGTAATTTTGGGAATAGTTTAGATTAAGTGATGTGGTTTAATTCTAGCCACCCATTTCATTTCAAATAATTAAATTGTTCTATAAATAGGATACTATTCATATGTTGCTTTCTCAAGGGCTTAAAAATGTGAATGACCATGGAGGATTCCTCAAAAAAATTCCTTATTCTTTCTCAAGCCTATTAAGATGCAAAAGTGATGATTCCAAGCACATATAATGCAAAGTAAGTTCATCCTATTTTCCTCTTCTAACTTCGGTTTTAAGATTGAATTATAGAAGCCCCAATTTGTACCTTGCCTTACCCTAGCAAAGATAATTGCATAATTGGCATTGGTAGAGTTAGTAGCATGCATTTTGAGAAGTATTTTGAAAGTATAAACATGTGATGTGTTGAGAAAATTATGCTTGTTGATTTAATGATTCTATATGATGGTGCGTGTTCAGTTGATGAGATGAGATGGATTTTGAGTAATGTTAAAGATTATAGAATTACTTATGTGATAGTGTTAGTATTGGATGAGGTTTATAAGTATATAGATGTGTTGGGGGTTTGCTTTTGTGATTTGGTGATACTTAGAATAAATGGGTTGTGTTTGGATTAAGGATGTGAAATGAGTTGTGTTAAGATGAGTTGTTAGGGATTGTTTTAAGATTTGAAATGGAATTGAGGAGTTGATGATGGGCCCTATTTTTGGGCTAGCATCGCGACACGTTGCACTTGGCATCACGACGTGTAATGAAGAATTGCTCTCTGTTTTAGTTCTTCGTGTTAGCGTCGCGACGCGAATTCAAGAAGTGCTCTCTACCCAGTTCCGTTTGTGTGTGAATCACGATGCCAAAGGGACAGCATCGCGGCACGAGGCCAAATTTTTGGAATCAGTTTAGCCTTTCCAATACCAACTCATGATGTTAGGGGCCATCCTTAGTGTCTCGTATCGAATATTTTGCACATAATTTGTCATGTCACAAGAATAGTATGTCATGTAGTGACAATAGTTCTAAAGCACATTCCGCGACTTATGCTCTGATTAAGTTACCAATTATAGATAATTACAGGAACCACGATTTTCTTCAGCAAGAGAGTAATGCCAGCCATTCTGAATCAGTGAGTGGATACTTTCTTTTAATACCGATATTTACTTTTTGTTTTGAATTGAGACTTATTTTTTAAGCGCATAGGGCGTTAGCCAAGTTTATTAACAGATATTTAATGTTTGAGAATATTTTAGAAAGCTTTGATTTTGAAAGCATGACTTTATATTTTCGAGGCATGAGGGAAAAACCCACCTCAGTATGTAACTTGACTCATATATGGAATTGACGGACTCAGATATCGTGTGCACACGCAGTTCATGACTAGGGATGACAAATGCCCTTAGATCCTAGATTCAGAGCCTGTATGGTAGCATAGATCTGCACCTCTAGTTCTAGTTCAGTGGCTTGGGGGACGGCGATACGTAACGCCCCAATGTCATGAATTTTCACTCCTGGGTGTAGTTAGGCTTATGGGGGGACGACGATACGTAATGCCCCCATGCGTCAGATTTTTCAGAGACAGATTCCAATGACAAGTTTTCAGAGAAAAAGTTTTCATAGATGCAGTTTTCAGAAATCTAAGTTTTATAAAAGAACTTTAGCATGAAAATATGGTCTTACAGAAAGACTCAAAGATTTGCAAATAGAAAAGCTTTTTCAGAAAAGTTTTACAGAAAAGTTGTGTTTTCAGATAAGAAAAGATTTTTCAGAAAAATATGATTTTCTGGTGACAGTTTCAGTTTTAGAATCAAGAGTTTTCATAAAAGCACATTAGTTTTGTTTTAATCGTCCACTCACTTAAATCGTTCAAACGATCTAACCCCCCACTCCCAGTATTTTGTTTTGCAGGTTTACCCGGAGGACGAGTTCGGGAGGATGGATACTGATGGCAGTCACTAGGGTTTTCGGTCCACCAGGCCAAGTCAGAAATAAGGTTCAATCAAGTCAAGTAAAGTCCAGTTCCAGCTGTATGTATAGTAAAGTTGTGTATAAGTTTTTGTGCATAGAGTTGTTAAGCTTTCTGATGTCGAGTCTTTAGTTGTCTGTGTAATGTTTTGCATTTTATATTATGGATCTGGGCAATGGTCTCATATATGAGATTATGTTTGTGCAAAGAGTATCATTGTTGTTCATAATTAGAAAATCAGAGGCTCATGGGGATAGTATGGCCAATTCCCTGTCGGTAGCATCTCCCGGATTGAGGATGTTATAGTAGATCCTCTTATGGCTTAGCAGAAACGTAAGCAGCTCGAAGACGACAAAGTAGAAATGATGATGTGGAAACAGATTGGTTCTCAATCAAGTTTCCAAGTGGGAGAATTGTTAAAGTCAAAAGATGTGAGCCATCGAAAGCATGATTTTTGTTTTTAAAATTATTTTAGGCTTATCCCACATATAAAAAGAAAATAATAAAAAATTAGAATTCATTATTTGCACAGTTATCTCCTGCCTATAAATAGAATTTTCTTTTCATTATTTTCATCACCCCACTCTCTAGACCTGGCCGCCGGTTCGGTTCCGGTTCGGAACCGAACCGAACCGGCCGGTTCCCGGTTCCACAAGTGTGGAACCGGAACCGTAAACCGAACTGGAACCGAACCGGTCGGTTCCGGTTCGGTTTACGGTTCCCCTTTCGGTTTTTTTTTTTTTTTTTTTTAAATAATAAATTTTAAAAAATAGAAAAAATTCTATAATCATAATGTTTTTTCATACTATCACATCATTTTTATAGAATCTTTTTTTTATAAAATTCTTTTAACATATAATCTTTTTTATAGCCAACTCTTGGCTAGTGTTTTCTTTATATAAGCGATGTGGGATATTTGTTACTTGGCTATTGTGTCCCACATTGCTTATATAAAGAAGTCAATAACCAAAAGTTGGTTATAAAAAGGATATGGACATTCATGTTTTAGTATTGCAATTTTAAACCTCATTAAGTCATAATTATTAATAAAAAAAATTGAGATTTACTTGAGGAACCTTACGGTTCCAAGAAAATAATTTTTTTTTTTTTTACTTCCGGTTCCAACCGGTTCGGTCAGGGTAAGAACCCTAACCGAACCGGTCAGGTTCCGGTTCGGTTCCGGAACGGAACCGGAACCGGTTGGAACCGGAACCGTCCGGTTCCAACCGGTTCGGTTCCGGTTCCGAACCGGAACCTTGGCCGGGTCTACCACTCTTAACAAAATCATCTGTATTTTAAGAGAGAAAATATAGTTTCTTCTTAAAAGTTTGTGAGAGAGTTGTAATTCTCATATTCTAAAAGAGTGTGAGATTGTTCACTCTTTATGAAAATAATTTTTTTTTTTTTTTTACTTCCGGTTCCAACCGGTTCGGTCAGGGTAAGAACCCTAACCGAACCGGTCAGGTTCCGGTTCGGTTCCGGAACCGGAACCGGAACCGGAACCGGTTGGAACCGGAACCGTCCGGTTCCAACCGGTTCGGTTCCGGTTCCGAACCGGAACCTTGGCCGGGTCTACCACTCTTAACAAAATCATCTGTATTTTAAGAGAGAAAATATAGTTTCTTCTTAAAAGTTTGTGAGAGAGTTGTAATTCTCATATTCTAAAAGAGTGTGAGATTGTTCACTCTTTATGTTTAGAGATAGGTTGTAAAAATTCTTTCCACTATATTGAAATCCTTTTACATTTGCACGTGGATGTTTCCCTCACATTTAGGTTTTTACCATGTTAAATCTGTATCTGGTTGCTTTATTTTATTGTTAATATTTATGGTTGCCTAAGTCTCATAATCATTATTGTACTGTTATATGGTAGGCAAAACCTCCCGAACTAACAATTATTCTCAATTTTACTTTATTGCATGACAACTTCAGCCCACGATCCCCTAACAATAACAACACTAAAAATATATATATATAACCAAACAAAACAAACACTAACAGTAAAGAGAAAATGACGTGTGACCCACTACTTACATCCTCATTTTCTCGACAAATAAACCACTTTGCGGCAAAAAAAAAAAAAAAAAAACATATGATTTGGTGAGGTTTCGGGTGAAAACCTAATTTGCGATGCATGATTTCGCTTTCATGCTTCGCTCTATCCCGAGATCATTTGTTTAAAAAAAGGGAAAGCGACATGCAATTACTTTATAACTTAAAGACCTTGATAAGCCATGTCCATCAATTCCATCTCCCTCTTCACCGCCTCTGGCATGTAATAATTACTATCAATTTCACTCGGCATTTCAAACTCCATGTTGCTTTCAACAATAGAATCAGCATCACAAGGCATTTCAAAGTCCATGTTATAATTAGTTTCATGAGAGAAACCACCCATAGCCATAGCTGCTTCAATATCACTGTGTCCTCTGGCCAGCTGCCAGTGATCAGCTGATGTGATCAACAAGTTTGAGCCGTTGATTTCCAATTGAGATTGTGAAGTAGGCATCATATTATTATTAGTATTATTAATATTTCTTGCAGGTGAAGTAATTACATCCTTGATGTATTTCTGCAAGAGAGTGTTTCTTGAAGCTGTTTCCTTGTGTTTCCTCTTCGAGTATTGCCTTCTTTTTGTAGCATTCCAGTGGTTTTTTATTGTGTTCTCAGTTCTACCTGACAGCCGACGGGCTATCTCCGCCCATTTGTTTCCAATTTCTTTGTGTGCTTTAATAAGTATCATATCTTCTTCTTCACTCCATGCTTCTTTCTGCAAAATACAACAAAGCTTTAATAAGATTTATAAATGTAATTTAAGCATAATGGATATTGTACTGATTGGTGATTGATTTCTCCCATTGTAAGCCAGTATTAGAAAATGATACTTGTAATTTAACAATCAACATCTTAGCTGGGGTTTTACCTTAGGTTCAACTCCAGCTTATTTCAAAAGAAGCAGAAAGAGATACTTACCTAGTTAACGAATTCGACCATCTATACAACCGAATAGCTAATTATAGCATTAACATTAACCATTGATGGAGAGAAGGGGAAAAAAGTCAAAATCAATTTTTACATCAATTTCAGCCTATAACTTTTTTTATGATCCTATTGACAAAGTTTGAATCTAAATTCTATCCCGCAAAGAAAAATAAATCCACGTTTTACTTGGAACAAGAAATATCAGCAATTAACTTTAGAGATTTAGATATAACGGCATGGTTCTATCATAACTTAAAATAAAATTTACATTTTTATAATTATGAGAAAATTTTCATTTTTACGTACCCATTTCATAATTTACCATGTTGAACTATTTATGTTTCAAGAAATCCTGTTTCAACTTAGCATTTTAATTCATTTATAAGAAGTTTTAATATTGATGAAAAAATAACCTTGATATCAGGCTTGAGATGATTGTACCATCGCTCCCTACACTGCTTTCCTACTCTGCCAGTCACTTCCTTAGCAATTTGAGACCATTTCTTGGTCCCATTTTTAGCTACGAGCTGGATCAACATTCTGCTTATACATATTTAAGATTTCAATTCTTAATAACTTCAATTCTTACAAAAATAATAATAATAAAATATATATAGTCATTTTATAATGCGAACGTCCGCACTAATTTCTCGTATAAAAACACGATAAAGTACCGGTATTTTATCATGCAAAAAATTCATCCGGACATCTGAATTATAAATATATATATATATATAGATGTATATATTTTAATAAGGAAGGAACATAACTATCATTTATGAAAATAATTTATCAAAATTAGACCAAAATGAAATTAATTGGAGTAATTATTCTCTTACCTATCCTCTTGTGGAGTCCATTGCCCTTTGATTATATTGTTCTTCTTTGGAAGTTTCCTTTTTCTTCTCATATTCATCTCTTTGTCCTGATGATCTTGATGATATACATTTTCTCCAGTTACACAAGAGAATTCATCGGGCAATCTTGCTCTCGATGATTCATTTTCTTGAAAATTCATCAGTATCTGCTGATCAATCTGAGTTTCCAGCGTGGGTTGAGCTGAATTTTTTTGAAAATAATCTTGAATCCCTCTTCTTTCCGAGCCATCCAAAACCCCATTCGTATTATTTAGTAACAAAGGATTGTAGGTATACGCATTCTGATTAGTATCTAAAAAACCATTTGTATAAACCTCGAGTGGATCAAAACTCATTGTTGATGAGATCATTGTAATGGGATTTTTCGAGGATTGTTCGAGGGTAAATCGATTAAGAATATAGTGAGGATTCGAAAATAAAGACTCACTAATAATGCTAGAATCAAGATTATTAAAAATGTTGTGGAACAAACTTTTAGAAAATGAATTTTCTATATAAGAATTGAAAAGATTATTAGAAAATGGGGTTGAAATGAAAGGATAATCATCTCTAGAGATTGAATCAAGCTCCATGCAGTACAGGAAGTTGAGAGAAAAAAGAAAAATTAAAAATTAAGCTCTCAAGAAAGCAAGCAAGGGTGGTAAATTAAATGTTAAATTGAGTAATGGAGTTAAGTTTTTCTATATGGGCTCTTTAGTAGTGTAATGAGCTAGAAAGAGTGTATACTTGTCACCAATTTAGCCTTTGATGAATTGTCAATCCAACGGTTAATATTTCTAGTTGATTGTGACTGTTAATCTCCATATGTAGCCCATAGGGTTTGTATTTCCAAGGGCAAAATTGACTAGTAATTTTTTGGGTCATTAAAATGCATTGTGTTTTAGGAAATTGTTGGGGGAAATTAAAATCACATGGACTGCATGAAGCTCCTCTTGGTTACCATATAAGCCGTGATTATTTGCATTTGATGAGCAAATTATTATTCAAATCATGGCCGTAGATAATCATGGATTAGGATTCGGTGTTTATTTGAGTTTTGTGTTGTTTTTTTTTTTTTTTATAAATTATGCTTGATAATTATTAAATAAAAATTTATATATAATTAAATTTTAACCGTTCATTATTATTAATCTACGAATTGCAGAAGATTAATTATAAAAATTTTAAAACGGTCAACAAAGTTGTCCTACGTTTTGAATTTATTTTATTACCTTATTACCCTTCTTCAATTGTATGTATGCCTTATGTGAACAGATTTAGGGCCTCGTTATGTTTTATTAATTATTGGTAAATGCTATTTTCTTAACTATAATTGAGAGTCGATGTAATAAAGAAAATTGCCCAACTTCAGCTCAGTCACATTAAAAGTTAAAATTCAAACAAATTCTTTATAATAAAAAAAAAAAAAATCTAGTGAAGTTTAATTAATATTGGTAAATTCTTTAACAATTCTTGACCTCTTTCGACAATTCAATTTAGTATAAAAATATTAACAATTTTCTTTTTTGTATTGCTGATATTTAAAAAAATGAAATAAAATAATATTTTTATACAATAATCGAAATTTTCATTTGTTTTTTTTTTTTTTTTTTTACTGTAAATGGTTATTAAGTTTCATAGTGAGGTCTTAAACTTGGAAGGTGGCATGAAGCCAAGGCTGTGGAGGAAGCATGTGTCCAAATTTTGAACTAAAGCAAAATTTTGTAACTGAATGATTAATTTTTTTTTCCTTATTTGTTTCTAAATAAATGGCTATTAAATTCTAATTAATTTGTGGTTAAATCTATTGTTAAATCTGGAAAATTTACAGTTATGTTCATGGTCATAGTCATAAATTAGAATCAATCTCAATTATCAAAACACTTTTGGTACTTGCACTCCCTGAAATTAGCTTAAACAGCCTCATTAAATTTTTACAGAGGTATAGAAAAATATTAAATTTTAGTTTTTAATGTGTGTATTTTTTTTTTCTAACTTTTCCTGAAATTAAAGTCTTGCAATATATTAACTACAAAGTCAAATATAATATTAATATTATTTATTTATCTTGTCCATATAACTTTTCAAATAGAATTTTTACTAATAAATTTTAAAAGTATAACTTTTGACTAAAAAGATTTATATGTTTGGTTGTCAATCACTTTTATTAAAAATTATATAATTATTTTAATTGACAAATTTTTTAAAGTTATATTTTAACATAATTGAGATAACACCCGACAAACCAAGCAAGTATAAATATAAGCATGACCTTGATAAACTTGTTATTGTCACACACTACATAAGCCTACCAAAGTGGGGGTGGCTATAGACATTGTATTTTTACTCATAACCCGATGATGCGTCTCTTACAGGGACACCTCCTGAAAATTAGTAAAATTACAAGATGAGTGTCAAGAAAGAAAAGAATTCCAAGAAATATAACGAAAAGTCAGCCGAACATCACCTATATTCGACCTACCTTCTCTCAAATCAGAATATCTTGTTAGATACACTTTGAAAATACTAAATCCAACCAGAAAAGTCATAACTGTCATTGAATGTTCAGATTGTCAATTACCAAAGACACGATATCTGATTATGGCCGGCCGAATATTAAATTCAAATTAAAGATTCTGCCGGACATGTATTAAAGTGGTCAACGCACGTGCAAATTTCTAAGAGCTGAAATAACAGACAGATTAATGACCGGCCGAACTTACATTTCAAATTATACGTCCGGTCGGACATGGATAGTATGTTACAATCTACAGTAACGCCAGACAGATAGGAGGCCAGGGAGGGATTGTCTCCCCTTTCGTTCTCAGGTCCCTCCCTAACGCTATAAAAAAAAGGGTCTTCTCTCCCTGAAAAAAGGACAATATATCATCTCGAGACACTAAACTACCGAAATTCTGAGGTTTTAAAAATCTGGCATTTTAGAGGGAGAAAAGTGAGTGAACACCCACTAATCCTTGGAGTCCCCTACTTTCTGGTGCAAATCCAGCAACAACCCAACACTTAGGAGGATCATCTTGAGCAAGAAGACATAAAGGTACAACCTTAGGGAACTTTTTTCATCATTGTCTTTTTTAGCTTTGCATGTTATACAATATCTCTGGCCGAATCGAGGATACGTCCGGTCGGAAATCATCCGGCCTGACTCTTCCGAGGCTAGGTCGGTGAATATACATCTTATATTTTGTTATTTACAAGCACTAGTACCTTTTTTATACATTATTGTTTTGTTATGTTAACTGTCAGATTTTACCATCTTATTACTGCTTAGTTACTTGATTGCTCTCTTATTAATATTTTATGCTACTGTTATTATCTTATGTTAGTTAGTTCATTACGGATGAGTGTTTTGCACATGCTTGTATGTTCTGATCTATAAGAAATATTCGGCCTGACCTATTACAGGTTCGACTAGACATCACTTTATATATTTGATCGTATGATCCCCTTTGGTACATAGGATGGAAACCCGAACATAGGTTCTATAGCCGATTCTGAATGGATGGTAATATGGTTCACATTTGAGATACAACTCCATATACCATCACTACAAGAAAAGAGACATTTAGCGTCCAACCTTTTAGCATCGAAAATATTTTCGACGCTAATAAATCATATAGCGTCGATTTCAACATTCGACGCAAAATGGTAAACTTTTAGCGTCGAAATTTTTTTCGACGTTAAGGTCAATCCTTTAGCGTTGAAAGTACTATTTGACGCTAAAATGTTAATATTTAGCGTCGAATTATAAAATCGACACTAAAAGTTGAACTTTTTACGTCGATATTATTTTCGACGCTAAAGGTTTCTAACAACACCACCGAAACCCCTTCACCTTTAGCGTTGAATATTAAAATCGATGCTAAAATTCAAACTTTTTACGTCGATATTATTTTCGACGCTAAAGGTCTCTGATAACTCCACTGACAATCTCATTACCTTTAGTGTCAAAAAAAAAATTCGACGCTAAAAACTTAACATTTAGCATCGAATTTTCCTTATTCGACGCTAAAAGGTTACTAAAATCCCAACACCAGCAGCACTTCTTCCCCTCTACTCTTTCTCTCCTCTGCAAGTTACTCACAATTTTCCTACAAATTTTCAATAAAACTCCAACTTTTCACAAGGCAATTTTTATTCCATCTCTCTTTAGTTTTCCTTATATTTGAATCATTCTCACTTAATTAATTTAAGTTTAATCTCTCTAAGAAAATAGGTTTTAATTTTTTATAATTATCTTTATTATATACATTATGTTAATTAGTTAATTCACAAGTTGATGATTATGATGCATATATGTGAGTAAGATTAGTTTGTTTTCTCCTTAATTAATTAATAATTATAATTTTATAATTTTATTATATAAAAATATATATAGAATTATTTATAATATCTAATAATTATAAAAATAAAAATAATGTATTATATTTTTATATCTTTATTATGGAAAAAATTAAGGTTATAATTTTTTTTTTTTAATTATCTTTATTTATACATTGTGTTAATTAGTTAATTTGTTGTTAGGTGATTATGATGCATATATATGTAAGATTAGTTTATTTTTGTAATTAATTAACTAAATATGTGTATGCTTAAATAAATAATTAATGAATTGGTGATCTCGATGAGTTTAATATAATGTCTAATATATTTATTTTTATATGTAGATATTTGGCTGAAGGTGGATAGATTGAGTGTTGAATATCGTAATGGAGTTTATGAGTTCATAGAATTGGCAAAGCAACACATTGATGAAGAAGGTCGTGTTCGGTGTCTATGTACAAATTATTTGAATAGAAAAATGAAATAGTTAGATGAAATTGAGAATCATTTATACATGCCGGGAATATCACCAACTTACCGTACGTGGATTTATCATGGTGAGCGGTATGATTCTCAATCACAGTTTATTGATTCTGGTGAAGGGAGTAGTAGTTACAATTAACCTGTAAATGATTAGATAACTGATGCTTTGCATGACTTACAAGGTCCACAAGTGGTCAGAGTGTTGACGGTGACATACCAGTATTAGATGGAAATGATCAAAATTTATTTAGTTAACTACTTGAGGAGGCACAAATATTACCATTTCAAGGTGTTAGGATGTCGATATTGAATTTCATTGTAAAACTATTGCACATTAAAGTGATGAATAAAATGACCAACAAAATTATTGATATGATGTTAGACTTACTTAGCCAAATATTACCGGTTGGCAGCGAATTGCCTAAGTCATATTACGAGGCAAAGAAAATATTGCGTGCTCTAGGAATGAGGTATGAATCTATTGATGCTTGTAAGTATAAATGTGTATTATTTTCGTGCCGAGTATGAATCACTTGAATATTGTCCGATCTGTGGTGAAAGTCGATACAAAGTCAGTGGTCTTGGAAAGAAATGACTCAGAAGATATTACGATATTTTCCATTAACGTCCAAGATGCAGATGTTGTTCATGCCACGACACACATCGATTGAAATGAGGTGGCATAACGAAAAGAGGAGCGATACGGAAGGCATACTTAGACATCCTACAGATGGAATCGAGTGGAAGGAATTTGATGACATGTACCTCCGTTTCACCGAGGACCCTCGTGATGTCAGGTTAGGCCTCGCCTCCGGTGGTTTTAACCCGTTTAGGAATATGTATAACTCTTACACCATGTGGCCAGTAATTGTTATTCCTATTCCATATGACTTGCCTTCATGGAAATATATGAAGGATCCGTTTATATTTATGTCATTGCTTATCCCTGGTCCACGTTCCCCCGGTAAAGATATGAATATTTACTTGAGACCATTAATCGAGGAGTTACAAACATTATGGAATATTGGTGTGCATACATATAATGTAGCTTCTCAATAGTATTTTCAGATGCATGTCGCATTATTATAGACCATTAATGATTTTCTAGCTTATGGTTTTTTATCTAGATAGAGCACTAAGAGATAAATGGCATGTCCAGTTTGTGCGGGTGAAACACTTTCGCAGCGGTTACGAAATAAAATAGGATACACAGGGCACATGTGATTTGTTGAGTTGAGTAATCATTGACAGAGAAATAAATTATTTAATGGTCAACCAGAACCTCGGAGTACGCCTAATGTATTGTCTGGATTTGACATACTTAGCCAACATCAACATCTCAGAGACAACATACCACGAAAACATCCTAATAATAGAGATAAAAATCAAAAACATCAACCTGAGTATTTTCTTTGAGTTAGAGTATTGGGGGAGTCTGAGTCTACGATATAATTTGGATGTGATGCATATAGAAAAAATATATGTGAGAGTTTAATGGGTACACTGTTCAACATTACGGGTAAGATGAAAGACACTGAAAATGCTAGATTCAACCTACAAGATCTTAGAATTTACAGTGAATTTCACTTAAAGGCCACTCCTCGAGGTCTTATTAAGCCACCTACTAGTTACGTGCTAACTGAATTAGAGAGAAAATTATTTTGTGATTGGCCGAAAATGGTGAAATTTCCTGATGATTATGCATCGAATATTGGACGTTGGGTCAGGGATGATACGATAACTGGGTTAAAGAGTCACAATTGTCATATGCTTCTTGAGATTCTCCTTCCCGTTAGCATTCGACCTTATCTGTCGTCAAATTTTTTTCTACGCCGTACTTGATCTATGTGGCTTCTTTAAAAAATTATGTCAAATGACATTAACCACATCTGTTATTGACGAACTTGAGCAAGGAATCGTGATCATCCTATGCAAGCTGAAGCGAATATTGCCACCTTTTTTTTATGTGATGGTACATCTGGCTGTGTATTTTCCATCTGAATCTAGGAGGGGAGGTCATGTCCATTACAGATGGATGTACTCCATTGATGGTAAATATTAAATTTGAAATATTAATTTTTTTAAGTTTGATTTTGTGTTAAAATTATTAATCATGGAAATTATATGTAATAATTGCAAGGCTTTGGGACATTAAAAATAATATGTGAGAAATAAGGCGCGGTCTGACGGGTCAATAGCAGAGGCGGTCCTAATCAATGAGGCAATACTATTTTGTTCGATGTACCTGTAGAATATTGAATCATTTTAACCGTTTGATAAGAAACTACGGTGGAGATGAAATTAATCAGCAAGATATCACAATGTTCCGTCAAAATTACAGACCGTTTGGATCATTAGATGTCAAATTGCTAACATTGGAGGAAGTTCAACGTGCCCACTAGTTTATATTGAATGATTGCGAGGAAGTCCAACCGTACTTAACATAAGTCTTGTAGGTGCATAAGTTTATTTTTTCGTCTTTTTTTTAAAAAATGATATAACATATTTTCAAATTTTTGTAGGCAACATATTATAATGCTACAATGTGGTAGTAACCACAACGTTGATGGAAGACACAAAAAAGAATTTCGTAAATAGTTTGAGGTAATTGTAAGTCCTAACATTTACTGTTTATTTTTATCATAACAGTAAATATTAAACTTTTGCTATATTAACACGCAATTATTATCATGTATTAGATAAACAACCAAGTGGAAAATGATCAACTGGACCCGTCATCTTCGTTAGTTGTATTGTCATATGGGCCTCAAAAGCACGCTTACGAATATAATGGATGCATTATGAACGGGGTTCAATTTCATACTAAACAGTGAGATGTTTCACGTGTTACGCAGAATTATGGAATTGTAATACCGGGTGAACACGGTTCTGATATTGTTGACTTTTATGGAGTGTTGCAATCAGTCATTGAGTTGATATTCAAACCTTGACGACATACATCGCTATTCAAATGCAAATGGTTTGACATAAATGCCAGAAAGAGGAGAATTCAATTTCATAACTATCTAACGTCAATTAATGTTCAACGTTATTGGTACAAGAATGATCCATATTTGTTTGTACCCAAGCACGGTTTGTGATGTATATGTATGATCCAAAGTTAGGAAATTGATTGATGGTGGTAGAGAAGTTACAACATATGGGTATTTGGGACACACGGGAGAAAGATAATGTCATAAATTCTGATGAAGAACAAGTCTCTGATGCTTTGAAGTTGGTGAATAGTTCTTTCATTTACCAAATATTGAAGAAAAATACATCGGGAATGAAGTGTTAGGGTTGGTGCTCGGAGTGCCAATCTGGATTATATTTATGTCCGATTCATGAATACGAACAATTTCTTTTTCGTAATATTACTTATTTATGGTAATACTTCTTGCTTTTATATACATATTCGATCTAATTACGATTATATTGAAACTAAATATGATTTTGTGATATGTATATATTAGACTAAGACCAGATAATATATATGTAGTGCACAATTACAAAGTAGTTTGTAATTGACATTGGGAAGTTTCACTACTAAAGGTATATTATCAAATAAAGTTCCTGGTCAAGATTTACTAACAAGGGTCAGTTAGTAAAATCCGCTGAGACGAGTACACATTGTATATCGAGACTTGGTCCGATGATTTATCCCAATGAACCATAAGTCTGGGGAGACTCGTATAGACGTGTCGGTGTTTATATTGGATAAACATTGAACGACTCACTAAAGATTTCTTAATAGATGGTACACCAACGTCAATAGGAATCTTCTCGGGTTAAGTGAGCATAGTGGTCCTTCGACTTGAGATACCACTGTGGATGTATGAGGTATCCTCCATACTTTGATGGCAGTCACATTACCGATCTATTTAGATCAGACCTCCGCCTGTTCGTTGGGTGTGGACTGATCCTCATGATATCTTGTGTGTATCAAGATAGGATCCGTCAGTTCTGTGTACAGAGCATAGGTATTCAATATGCAATTAGCAATCTGTTAAATCCATGGGCATGTGGTACACTGTAGAAGTTAGTTCTGAGTGTTATTAAGAAATTGGTAATAGAATCATCGACGAGATTATACCTATAGAGATTTGATGTTTTTATCTATATCTGTAGGATAATCTGAATACCTGTGATGGAGGGATTATACGTATGCGATGACCTCGACCTGTATAATTCAACGAGTTTATCCGTGGTCGTCATAATTTACGGGTGGGTAGATTATGGACACGAAATTGGATTTCATGACGGATATGCCTGAATCTAGAGAGTCTCACTAATGAAACATACTCGTAGAGCACTAGGGCAACATTTATAAATAATACTGATTATTTATAAGTCGTTTAACAGTTAAATGATAATACATGTATTTGAGATCTTTCGGCCATTTATTAAATATCAAATTGTGATATTTGACATTTATAATTAATATATGTATTTTGATTATTTAATGTAAATATAATACATATATTTAAGATATTTGTATTTAATTATTTGATTATTCAAATGTTGAATAATTAAATTAATTAAATGATAAATATCTTTTACTTTAATAAAGTAAGATAAATGGCTTTATTCTATTGGATAAAATGGCTATTTTATATTGGATAAAATGGCTAGATTTAATTGGTACAAGTTGTGATATATTAAATGTTAATGGATAAGTATCACAATTTTTATCCATTAAATATTTTTCTAACTAATTATTTATTGAAACAAAAAAATAGAAAATAATTGGCTATTATTTATTTCCTTTTTTCGGTCATTAGAGGAAATATATATAAGCCTCTTTTTCATTTTTGTTTCATTATCTAAGAACCCTAAAATCAGATACAAAGTAAGGTTGAGAGAAAAAGAGAAGGAAAACAAAGAAAAGCTTGGAATCTTGGTATTTTGTATGTTTTTCTTTACTTTATTCTTCATGAAGAATGTTTCTATCACTCTAGGCTTCAATATGTGCAGCTTAGATTTTTCTCTCTCCTTTTTGTTTGTATTTTGATGGTTGGGAACTTGGTAGAAAGATGAAAGCATGTATATGTATAAAGTGTTGGAGTTCTACGGTCCCGAGGATCGAATAACAAGCATAAAACATACATGTGAATACAATCAACGAAGTTGCGGAATACTTACATCAAGTGGTTGAGCGATGCGGTGGACAACAAAAATTCTTTTTCTGCCCTTTGAGAAGCTCGGCAGTGGGCTGTTTTGTAGTCCTCATTTTCAGCTTCAATCTTCCTCCAAGCTCCAAGCTTTGGTTGATGGTGATTCCAAGCACACAGGTGGGTTTCCATATCACCTTCGCAAGACTCCGATGTGTGCTAGCACTTGTGATTTTGCAACAAAATCATGACTTTTGCTTCTCCATGGCTCACGGTTTTACTGAACCAGTGAAGGGAAGAAGAAGGCCTCCAAGGCCGAGAGAGAGAGAAGAAAAAAAGTGAGAGAGTTGGTTGTTACAAAAAAAAATGTGTATATATAATTTATTTTCAAAAAACAAATAATCATATACAATTTTTCTTTTTCCAAAAAATTCGAGTCATTAAGGCTCCAACCACTCACATAAACTCCCATCAATCAATGAATAGTGACTGGCGTCAATCACTCAAAGTGAAAGACATCTATCACTTGATTGACGAATGATGTGACGCTAGAAGCGACTAGCGATCTGACGCTTGATTTGACTTGCGTGCCGCACTTGAATTCGAAATGCGAATGTGTTCGTAAACAATCCCGGGCTCGGGTTCGCTAATTCCAAATTAATGAATTTTCCGTTGCGACGTAATTAAATGATTATGCCGAGCAAAATCACTATTCACGTCACTAACGAATTAATTCTAAATTAACTCGTTCGCCCGAATTAAAATCTGATTTTGATTCCGCGTCGAAATCTAATTTCGTTTAATATATCGAATATATTAATTTATCGATTAATTCCAAATTAATCGTTATCTCTCTTTAAATGATATTTTATCCCAGATAAAATATCTCTACAATTAATCCCAGATTAATTTTCTCTCTCATCTAATTAATCCCAGATTAATTAAAGTGTGAGTCATACGTCATCGGTGAATCTTCGGGAAGCGACCCATGAGATCCCCGGATATGTTAGCAGTAAATTCGGTCGTTGGACTATCCGAACACGTAAGTACCTCGTACTACGTTTATACCGATTTACAAGACAATGTTGGATTCTAGCAAAGCGCCATGCCTACCCAATTCTCCAGAAATATCCTTACAGGAATAAGCGATCTATATCAGGCATAGTATACGTAGTATTGCGTATTTCGATCCAGTATGGGATGTCACGTGCTAGGCCTGAGGCTGGAATTGTGTCTGCCCCGTACGAAGCACATATCGGATCTATGGTAACTAGTCTCTATTTCGGATAAACATTACCTTGTCATTTTATCCCGATGACTGCAGTACATAAGAGAACCAGTACCGTATCCTACGTGACCATCATCTCCACTATGACTGGAGTGATACTTCCGTCTTGACATCACACCCAACACACTACGATTCTCAATATACCCAGCAGAGGCGTACACAGAACCTGTTAAAGCCCTGGACGACCAAAACCAAAGTATATTGATTGTCGCAAGTATTAGCGGTGCAAGTCTCAGGTTAAGACCAAATACACCTACCCTGATTTCGGACTTCCATAGACACATAGTCATACTACCAATGAAATTCTGAGGGGTCTATCCAGAGCGAAGCTGTTTCCTGTACCATCGGTAAAACACAACCTCCTATTACACTTGCATGAGTATCATATACCCAAATATATGAGAACTATGCCGTTATGCCCTCACAACGCGCACAAGTGTAATACTAGTCTTTTACGCATTATCGATGTCCAATCTCGATAATACTCTGACTAGGGATATTTAATGATTTATCCTTCGTGGATTGATACTGTCTCATATCATCTCAATCCGGAACAAATCATAAGGACCTCCTATCATTTATACATCTTGGTGATCTAATCACAAATGATAAGAGAATAATCTCCTTTGTCACATAGTTAATTTGTACAAAAACACCATGATCTATAGAAATAGTGACGCTATGGGTCATAATTGTCCAACAATCTCCCACTTGGCCTATAGCCAGTCACTCGAGTGTCTACCACCCGAACTATGTACGGTTGGCTCAAATTGCTGAGGAAAGGCTTTCGTCAGCGGATCTGCATGATTATCGTCTGATGCGATTTATTCGATCATCACATCGCCACGATGTATGATCCGAACGAATCAGATGAATAATCGAAGTATGTATCTGGATCGTTGATGAGACCATTAATTCTTTAGCCTGTGCTGTAGCCTAGATCAGCTGCTAAAAGAACTATATCTAATCTAATTAGATTTAGTATCGACCCAGAAGGCTTCTATTGCTGCCTCAGCTGCAGCAATAACCCGCATTTGTTGTTTATTCGGTAACAGCATCTTGCTTGGATGATTTCAAGCTCATTATTCCGTTATTCAAACTGTATAGTACCGTTTGTGACTTATAGTCGTTTTTATCGGTTTAGGAAACTTGCAGTAATGATCCCAGTCACTTCAAGTTTTCCATCTCCATAGTAAAAGACAGCTTCCTTAGTTCTCTAAGAATCTAACGGATGTTCTTAATATCAATCCAGTGACTATCACTTAGATTGGCCTGTTTGTGAATTCATATGCTCAAAGCGTATGAGACATCAGGTCGCGTACATTTTTCAATGTACGAGTTCTCGGAGAGTTTTAACAACTTTAAATCTATCCCAGTAGATCTTTATTCCTAGAATAAAGGTTGTTTCTCCCAAGAATTCTACGGAGAATTTTCTCGAAAGCCAAGCTTTCGCCGATTGTTATTATGGGAATTTCATTTCCAAGAAATGACATATTATCATTATTTATAGGACTTTTTGTCAGTGCGCTCCCACTAACCTCCTTATATACACAAGAATCATTTTCGTTTTGAATTAAATCATAAACTATTATGATTACATCAAAACGACAATTCCAAGAATGTAATGATTGCTTCAATCCAAACATGGATTGAAAAACCTGCAAACCTTGTTCGCTAGTTTGTGTATGAAAAAACCTGACAGGATGTTGTAAACATCCTCCAAAAGGTTTCCTTTTAAGGAAAGCGATTTTCCCGTTCAGCTGCCATATTTCATAAATGAAACATGCAGCATTAGCAAACATTATCCAAATGGATTTACCGTGGCAACAGGTAAAAGGTTTCGTTGTAATCAACACAATGTTGATCACGATACCTTTCCGCTAAAAGCCTAGCTTTATATGTTGGTATGTTACCATTCATGTATGTATTCCTTGAAGACTTATAAAGTACCAATAGGCACAATGCCTTGCGGTACAACAACTAGTGTCTAAACATAGTTGATTTACATGGAATCCATTTCGTATTCATGGCACTTTTCCATAATAGGGAGTCGATACCTTGTATCACTTCCTCATACGTAGTCAGTTGGTATACCTCAAAAGATTGACATCTTTATGAGGTGAGATCAGAAACCCATACACCAGGTTGTTTTCTGACTCTCTCCGACTAACGTGGTTCTTGTGTATTCGAAGATTATGGTATAGTTTCATCCTTGATGAACTATTTGTGTTCCATTCAGGAATCGATGCCTGGAACAGTATTACTTCGATTTTCATCGAGTTTTACTTTCCTCCCACTTAACGCTGCATATAAGTGTTCCTCTTAGGAAAACCACATGGCGAGCAACAATTAATTGTTCTCATGTGAGTTGTATAAGTACTATACTTTGGTATCCCTAGGATAACCTACAATTGGCACTTATCCAATTTGGGTTCTATTTTGGTATCATCCAAACTTATGCCAAGCATACCCAAATTTTCAGGTTGAGAAACCCGGTTTCTTTCCTGTTCATATCTAATATGATATCTATCAAACAGATTTTTATGGAACCTTATTCAAAATAAGTTCTGCACTGTTTATGCGTATCCATTGAAGGAAATGGTAGCTCAGAACGACTCATGATTAACCTTGTCATGTCCAACAAAACTAGGTTTCTCCGTTCGGACACACCGTCAGGATGACGTGTTCCGGGAGGAGTCCTCATTGAAAGAATACTATACTCTTTCAAGTATTTAAGAAACTTATTGCTTAAGTTTTTCATCTTCGTCTAACTGTGACGATTTAATACCTTAGCAGATCTGTTTGTCTACTTCGTGTCGAAACTGTAAAAGTTTTCGATTTGTGTTTCAAAAGAGACACATAACCATAACGTGATGCCACATCCGTAAAGGTCACGAAATATTCATATCCACCTCTAGCCTAGCTAGACATGGGCCCACTTGCTTCACTATGAACTAGGGCTAACAGATCGATGGCATTTACACTTTTACCATGTAAAGGTGTTTTAGGCACTTTGCCCAATAAACTAGATTCGTAGACTTTATTTGAATGGAATCAAATTAGTCCTAGTACCCACTCTTCAAAAGTGCGGATATACGAGTCTTGTTTGATTGTGTCCAAGACAACAATGCCACATCAGTTTCTTCTGATCAAATCAGTTTGAGCTATTTGTTTGTCATGTTATACTTTTGAGATTTATTTATATTCAAAATATAAATACTGTTATTCACATCTAATGTGTTTATCTCAATATCATCTTTATATAATGAAACACTTTAGTGTTCTAGAATATAAAGGTATACCCGCAACGGGTAAACCCTGATATAGAGATAATGTTTCTAGTCGAACTAGTTACGTTTTAACAGTTTCCTAATTCAAGTACACACCCGAAGGGTAGTTCCTAGACCTAGGTATCTACGGTTAAAACAGCGACTTTCGTCCCGTTTTCAATTCGCAGATTAATCTCAATTGAAGTCAGTATCTTGCTCATAGCAGATTCTGAACATCAATGCATATTTATGTATCACACTAAGTATTTAAAATCCAATTTTAATACTAGTAGTGAACATATTTATAACAAACATATTTGAAGTCAGAGCCTTACTGTTCTTCAATTCCTTCATGTCTGCTTTGTTCAAAGGGTAGTCACGCTTCCGCGATCCCGTTTACCACAATAAAGGCAGACATTTTGGGATATGTCCTTTGTCTTCCCAGAAGATTATAATGACTTTGCCTTTGCCCCTTTTCACACCCCATAAGCCTTTGGCCAAGCCTTGGCCTTCTGGAATGTCGAAGTAAGGTGTGCCTTGCGCTTCTTGCCTTAATGCAAATTTTGGCTTTGTCTCCTTGAGAATAGCCATTAAATCTCCAAGAGTTTAGTATTGCAATTTAGTCTTCTAAAATCTAAGAATAGATCTTTGAAGATCCTTCCATTTCAATATCATACTTTAAGGATCTAACCCTTAGTTCTGACAAAGAAATTAAAGAGTCTAATTGGCAAGCTTAATGGATTAAGCACTAAAGCTATCATCACATAAATCTTCCAAAGATTATGCTCTACTATTTGCTTAACTCTGGGATTAGGCCTAATATGTTATTTTATCAAATAAAGTAACTTATTAGTTTCCAGGACCATCCTGAAATTTATTCCCAATTTGAAAAATTGAACCATTTAAATACATTTTCCCTAGGATTATGTTTTAAACGTTAATCTTTCAATTTTATCTTGATTCTAATAGTCCAACTATTTAATCAACGATTTTCGGTACTATTTATTATAATGATTATTATAGTCCAACTATTTAATCAATTATAATTTAAATTGTTTGAATACAGTCCAACTATTTATTAAAACAACATTTAAATATTAGTCCAACTAACATTTAATTTATTTGACGAATGATATTTGATTGAGCGCGTATGGCAAGTAATTAAACGAATATTGCAAATTCAATTCTTGCCTCCCACTATTTTTCGGCGAGCCTCTAACCCTCTGTCGAGTACTCGGGAAACCGTGTTTCCTAGTGGGCTAGGATCCCGTTAAATATCACACAGTCTTGACTTTGGCCAACAAATTGTATGATAATTAACTAGGTAGATCTCTAAGATCAATTGGATCCCAGGGGGACATCCAAGTCCGAAACATATATCCTATATATGCCAATATATCCAATATATTGCCTAACCTTTTTCCTCTGAATCAACTAAGCCTTGGCTTTGGCACAACAAACTTAGTGATCCCAGTTAAGCGGAACCCATTGACCATGGAAAACTTCGTAATCAATGTCGATGGACAAGAAGTGGTCTTAACTTTGGCCAACAAACCACAACTTGGACAAGACACCGATATGGAACAAAACTATCATGATTCAAACACATCCTCGACAGACAAAGGCCTTGACTTTGGCCAACAAACCAATGCCAGTCTTAGATCTTGAGTAAGAATCACTCAATGGAAGGAAAAACGCTTAATATTTAGCGAGGGTTTTTCGCGTGCAAATTGGCAACCAATTTATTATCTTTGTTAAGGTCTCATCATCATACACCCTTAAACATGCATTCTAAACAGATAATAAAGCGCGTATAAATAAATAATAATGATATGCGGATGGATACTTAACACATTGATCCTAGATCAAATCTCTCTTTTTCCTCTCTCCCGCTAGCACAAGTATTTACTTCTACCCGTTACACTACACTTCTAAAGAAACCTCATTTACATTGAGGGGAATAGGTGAGAAGAGAAATACAATGAGAAATGAGGTAATAGGCTGGACACGCAGGTCCAATTAATAAATTCTAAATTTATTACAATAATTTCTAAAATTGCCCCACCCATATAATATCCAACCGATATACATTATTCATGCATCGCAACCATGTATTCACACAAGCATGTTATCAATCAATCTAATCCAATTAATTAATCTGATAATTAATGACCATCCAATGTTCAAACAACGATTTGATTTTGCGCGAGTCAAACTCGTTTTTGCGAATAAGTACTCAAAGTACAAATTCTTGAATTAAATTAAACTACATAATTAAATCCAATTTAATACGCATTTAATTCTAATTCACTATTTAATTCCAAATTAAATATTATACTTTTATTAATAAACCTTTACGACTTAAATTCCAAATTCAAAAAATCCAAGACATTAAGGGTTCTCAAACTCTCGGCCAAACAATATTTCATCAAATTGATCCAATCAATCCTCAATTAAAACACATTTAAGCATACTCAATCATCCATTTCATAAAATCATGCTCAAATACATTTTACCCAATTTTTAACCCTAAGTCAGTTTCATTGCTTTTACTCCGCACTGATACCATTGTTGGAGTTCTACGGTCCCGAGGATCGAATAACAAGCATAAAACATACATGTGAATACAATCAACGAATTTGCGGGATACTTACATCAAGCGGTTGAGCGATGCGGTGGACAACAAAAATTCTTTTTCTGCCCTTTGAGAAGCTCGGCAGTGGGCTGTTTTGCAGTCCTCATTTTCGGCTTCAATCTTCCTCCAAGCTCCAAGCTTTGGTTGATGGTGATTCCAAGCACACGGGTGGGTTTCCCTATCACCTTCGCAAGACTCCGATGTATGCTAGCACTTGTGATTTTGCAACAAAATCATGACTTTTGCTTCTCCATGGCTCACGGTTTTGCTGAACCAGTGAAGGGAAGAAGAAGGCCTCCAAGGCCGAGAGAGAGAGAAGAAAAAAAGTGAGAGAGTTGGTTGTTACAAAAAAATGTATATATAATTTATTTTCAAAAAAAAATAATCATATACAATTTTTCTTTTTCCAAAAAAGTCAAGCCATTAAGGCTCCAACCACTCACATCAACTCCCATCAATCAATGAATAGTGACTGGCGTCAATCACTCAAAGTGAAAGACATCTATCACTTGATTGACGAATGATGTGACGCTAGAAGCGACTAGCGATCTGACGCTTGATTTGACTTACGTGTCGCACTTGAATTCGAAATGCGAATGTGCTCGTAAACAATCCCGGGCTCGGGTTCGCTAATTCCAAATTAATGAATTTTCCGTTGCGACGTAATTAAATGATTATGCCTAGCAAAATCACTATTCACATCACTAATGAATGAATTAATTCTAAATTAACTCGGTCGCCCGAATTAAAATCCGATTTTGATTCCGCGTCGAAATCTAATTTCGTTTAATATATCGAATATATTAATTTATCGATTAATTCCAAATTAATCGATATCTCTCTTTAAATGATATTTTATCCCAGATAAAATATCTCTGCAATTAATCCCAAATTAATTTTCTCTCTCATCTAATTAATCCCATATTAATTAAAGTGTGAGTCATACGTCATCGGTGAATCTTCGGGAAGTGACCCATGAGATCCCCGGATATGTTGGCAGTAAATTCGGTCGTTGGATTATCCGAACACGTAAGTACCTCGTACTACGTTTATACCGATTTACAATACAATATTGGCTTCTAGCAAAGCGCCATGCCTACCCAATTCTCCAGAAATATCCTTACAGGAATAAGCGATCTATATCAGGCGTAGTATACGTAGTATTGCGTATTTCGATCCAGTATGGGATGTCACGTGCTAAGCCTGGGGCTGGAATTGTGTCTGCCCCGTACGAAGCACATATCAGATCTCTGGTAACTAATCTCTATATCGGATAAACATTACCTTGTCATTTTATCCTGATGACTGCAGTACATAAGAGAACCAGTACCGTATCCTACGTGACCATCATCTCCACTATGACTGGAGTGATACTTCCGTCTTGACATCACACCCAACACACTACGATTCTCAATATACCCAGCAGAGGCGTACACAGAACCTGTTAAAGCCCTGGACGACCAAAACCAAAGTATATTGATTGTCGCAAGTATTAGCGGTGCAAGTATCAGGTTAAGACCAAATACACCTACCCTGATTTCAGACTTCCATAGACACATAGTCATACTACCAATGGAATTCCGAGGGGTCTATCCAGAGCAAAGCTGTTTCCCGTACCATCGGTAAAACACAACCTCTGTTGGTTTCTAGATTAGGTCCCAAGATCATGAAATCAAGATGAAAACGCATGAATACACATCAAAGGAGGTGCAGAATATACTCACATTGACCGGATCTTGCGACGCGAAGAAGATAACTCCTCCAAGAAGCTCGGCAGTGGCTCTCCTTGGCAGTGGGGTGCTCGGTTTTGACTGGTTTGGCTCCTCCAAGAATCGGCCATTGATGACTCCACTGAAGCTCCAAGCTTCAAGCTTCAAAATCGGTTTCCAAGCTCACAAGAACACTGCCCTATCACCTTTGTGTTGACCCAAGTGTGTGCTAGCACTTTTGTTTTGCCATAAAACACTCTCTTTTCTTCTCATTGTTACTCGGTCGAACCAAAAATGAAAGGAATAAGAAGAAGGCTCAAAGCCGTGAAAGAGAGAGGGAGGGAAAATAGAGAAGTCCGAAAAGTGAGAGAGAGAAAAGAAAAAGGAAAATGTTTTATATATATTTTTGATTTTCAAAAATCAAAAATTAAAACCCTTTTTCAATTTTTCAAAAGTCAAAAGCAAAAGCAATAAATGATTTTCAATCAACTCACATCATCTCACATCAATCAATCAAATTGTCAAATCACTCAAAGTGACATGTAATTTGATGCTTGATGTGACTAGCGATTTGACGTTTGATGTGACTCGCGTGCCGCATTCGAATTCGAAATGCGAATGCGCTCGCAATCACACTCCCGGGCTCGGGTTCGCTAATTTCAAATTAACAAATTTTCCGTCGCGACGCAATTAAACGATTACGCCTAGCTAAATCACTATTCACGTCGCTAACGAATTAATTCTAAATTAATTCGTTCGCCCGAATTAAAATCTAATTTTAATTCCGCGTCGAAATCCAATTTCGTATAATATATCAAATATATTATTTTATCTATTAATTCCAAATTAATCGTTCTCTCTCTTTAACTAAAATTTTATCCCAGATAAAATATCTCCCTAATTAATCCCAGATTAATTTTCTCTATCTTCTAATTAATCCTAGATTAATTAAAGTGTGAGTCATACATCATCGGTGAATCTTCGGGAAGTGACCCATGAGATCCCCGGATATGTTGGCAGTAAATACGGTCGTCGGACTATCCGAACACGTAAGTACCTAGTACTACGTTTGTAGCGATTTACAAGACAAGGTTGGCTTCTAGCAAAGCGCCATGCCTACCCAATTCTCCGGAAATATCCTTACATGAATAAATTATCTATATCAAGCGTAGTATACCATAGTATTGCGTATGTCGATCCAGTATCAGATGATCACGTGCTAGGCCTGGGGCTGGAATTGTGTCTGCCCCGTAAGAAGCACATATCGGATGTCTGGCAACTAGTCTCTATAATCGGATATACATGACCTAGTTATAGTATCCCGATAGCTCGAGCATTTAAGAGAATGAGTTCCGTATCCTACGTGATCATCATCTCCATATGACTGGAGTGATACTTCCGTCTTAACATCACACCCAACACACTACAATTCTCAATATACCCAGCATTGGCGTACACAGAACCTGTTAAAGCCCTTGATGACCTCAACCAAAGTATATTAATTGTCGCAAGTATTAGCGGTGCAACTATCAGGTTAAGACCAAATACACCTACCTTGATTGCAGACTCCCATAGACATATAGTCATACTACCAATGGGATTCTGCAGGAGTCTATCCAGAGCGAAGCTGTTTCCCGTACAATCGGTAAAACACAACCTCCTATCACACTTGCATGAGTATCCTATACCCAAATATATGAGAACTATGATGTTATGCCCTCACAATGTGCACAAGTGTAATACTAGTCTTTTACGTATTTATCGATGTCCAATCTCGACAATACTCTGACTAGGGATATTTAATGATTTATCCTACGTGGACTGATACTGTCTCATATCATTCTCCGTCCAGGAACAAATCACATGGACCTCTCATCATTTATATATATAGGTGATCTAATCACAAATGATAAGAATGCAATCTCCTTTGTCACAGTTAATTTGTACAACAACACCATGATCTGTACAAATAGTGATGATATGGGTCATAATTGTCCAACAATCTCCCACTTGGCCTATAGCCAGTCACTCGAGTGCTTGACACCCGAACTATGTACGGTTGGCTCAAACTGCTGAGAAAAGCTTTTTGTCAGCGGATTTGCATGATTATCATCTGATGCGATTTATTCGATCATCACATCGCCGCGATGTATGATCCGAACGAATCAGATGATTATCAAAATAAGTATCTGGATCGTCGATGAGACCATTAATTCTTTAGCATGTGCTGACGCCTAGCTCAGCTGCTAATAGAACTATATCTAATCTAATTAGATTTGTTATCGACCCAAATGGCTTCTATTGCTGTCTCAGCTGCAGTAATAACCCGCATTTGTTGTTTATTCGGTAACAGTATCTTGCTTGGAAGATTTCCAGCTCACCGTTCTGTTCTACTATTGTATAGTACCTTTGTTACGACTTATAGTCGTCATCATGAAAGCCAAGCTTTCACCGATTATATTATGGGAATATCATTTCCAAGAAATGATATATCATCATTACTCAGGACATTCACTGTCAGTGCGCTCCCACTAACCTCCTTATATACACAAGAATTATTTTTGTTTTGAATTAAATCATAAACTATTATGATTACATCAAAACAACAATTCCAAGAACCTAATGCTTGCTTCAATCCAAACATGGATCGAAAACCTGCAAACCTAGTGATGGGCGGAAAATATATCAATATTTACCGCCCCTTTTACTTAATATTTTGTTTAGTTTCTCGGGTTTGATGAACGTTTTGATATGTTTTATTTTATTTTGCAGATAAAATAATATCGGGACTCAATGAAATCATTTAGGATGAAATTTGGGTCAATTAATGGCAATTATTGGACTTGATATTTTAATTTTGGAGATTGGAAACTTGAAAGGGCGTTTTGACGAAGTGCAGTTTTGGAAATTCCAGTTTTGTGCATCTGTCGTATTTTGGGCATAACCTTTTACTCAGATATCAGATTGAGCTTATTCAAGTTCCAGATTAAAGAAGACTCAAAGATCTACAACTTTGAAAGAGAAAATATTTTAGAATTCTGATGATTTCATGACCGAAATGGATGAACCATCCAGAAGTGTGTGGAGTGTAATTATTAAAAGTCATTATCAATCATTTTCAAAGCAAAATATAATTAATTAATAATTAATAAAAATTATCAAATCAACACCAAACAAGATAAGCAATTAGTGGAGCAATTATGGATTTGGTGGAGTAATTAGTGGAGAAATTAATAATGGATTTGGTGGAGAATTGATGGATGATTTGATGGTGGCAAAATTTTGCCTATAAATACCAAGCCATTTCATTTGTAAAATTCATACTTTCTTCTTTGAAATTCTTAATGAATAAATAAGAAGATTGTATCTAGTTTGTTTATTTTTAGTTTTCAGTAATTAATTTTCAGTTTCACACTTTCTTTTCTTTACTTTTCAGTTTTTACTTTCCGCAATTTACTTTTACGCACAACACTTTCTTTTCTTTACTTTTTCAGTTTTTATTTTTCAAGCAATGAGGAGGTAATTCCCCCTTGCTGGGGTGAAAGGTAAAGCTTTTATTATTACTATTTAGATTAATCTCCCTTAATTATAATATATAAACTATTTAAAACCTGACTTAATGAAGATACCGCTATATTGGTCGGTTGGTAATTAATTATAAATTGGTTTTAATCTGACTAAGTATGGATACCGCCTGGTTGGTCGGTTGGTAATTAATTATTAATTTGACTTAATCAGGATACCGCCTATATGGCTGGTTGGTAATTATCACGCAAAGTTAATATATTATATTAAGGGAGATATCTAAAATAGTAGTAATAAAAGTTGATCCTCTAACCCCAACATTTTCTTTTATTGTACTTTTACTTTATTTACTTTTAGCAATTTACTTTCAATAATTTTCTTTTAATTTTCTTTTACTTTTTACTTTTTACTTTTTACTTTTACTTTTCACTTTTTTTTTACTTTTCAGCAATTTACTTTTCAATATTTAATTTTCAGTATTTACTTTATGTCTTTTATTTTATTTAAGTTTTTACTAGCCCTAGTTATGTGTTAGTTATTTGGGGTTGTGATGAATTCTAATATCACCGGTTTATAAGGGATTATTTTATAGTTTGGGTAATTTAAAGGTTTACTTATTAAGTCTTAAGCTTAATGCTTCTTGTTGTCTGATCACCAATAAGATTGATGTGGTAAATCTAAAATGAACTAGACATAGGGATTTTAGGTTTCAGCCTTAGACTTAATAGCCCACGATCTTCCTTGAGGATAGATAACCCTTTAATAGATTTCCTTACAGGATAGACATATACCTGTCGGGCGGGGGTAGCCATAATTGGAACTTAAACTTAATGAATCCATATAATTTGGTTGACATAGACATATGGTTCAATTGGGTTAAACTGGGTATTTGCGTCTGACCATCGCAGAGGCTTTTGCATAATTTAGTGTTCCAGGTTAGTAAACTGATTTATTACACAAACATAAAATAATCTCTTCATCTTTTAAAAGATATTAGAATGATTCACAACCCTAAATCTTTGTGTCTTTTGTTATTTTCCTTAGTATTTTCTTTTGTCTTTTTATTTATTTATTTATTTTGTAAAACCACTTTCAACCAACCAATCAAACAATCATTCTCTTCTTCATTTAATTAGATATCTGTAAATAAATAGATTCAATAATTAATAACAATAGTAGGAATTAAGTCCTCGTGGGATCGATATTTTTATACTACTTGAACGATACGTGCGCTTGCGTTATACGTGTGTGTTTACGCCGGTCAAGTTTTTGGCGCCGTTGCCGGGGACTTATTTTTCTTGAGTTATTAATTTTGAAGCTATCTAATTTACTTGTATCTAATTTTCTTTATCTGTAATTTTTATTTCTTTATTGTATTTTCAGGTGATTGAAAAAATGGAACATTATTGGGAGATTGAGAGATCACGAGCTTTACTAGAAAATACACCCCAAATTTGGGAGCAACAGTCCAGTTTTCTGAGGCCTTTTGTCCAGCCCAACAATTATCACTGGATGCCATAACCAAGCAATACCCCATTTGCTCAACAGAACGAGATGGGGAGATGTATGATATGTGATGGTAACCACCCGAACGATCAATGTATATACCGTTCAGAGTGGCAGAATTTTCAGAATCATTCAAAGTATGAAAAACCATCACATTTTCATCTTATCCACCATCCATATGCGATTTTCATCAACAACCAGAACCATCAGAGGAAGATCAGTTGTTAAACATGCTCAAAGATATGTTCGAGAAACAAAAGTTGGATGAAATGCTTGAAACAAGCCAGAAACAATTTGAAAGTATTCAGAGACAATCAGAATTCATTCAGAGGATGACAGATCAAATGAGACAATTCACAGAAAACCAGAACTACATACCTCAAGAACCAGTTTCAGATGACACACTGAAAAAGCCTTCGAGTACCAATCATTTCACAATGACACTTCAACAGAGGAGGAGGCTGAGCAGTATCAACAACCAGAGGTATCAGTTCAGGAGCCCGAACCGGCAAAGTCTCGATTTGATTTTTATTATTCTGACTCTAACGAGGAGGAAGCTGATCTATTTGTACCAACTGCACCAACAACGGAGGATCAAACTTTCAATCCTCAAAATGAAGATCTTGGAGCATGCTTTACCATGATGTTTGAAGAAGATCTATCTGAACCATCCATTCCAGTCATATCAGAGGATGAAGACCTAAAATCTGACATTTCTTTATATCCTCAGGTTGACAATTTTGAAACATGTATTTCACAGTTGACAGATAAAGAGTTGAATATGGAAATTTTAAAATACATCTGTGAAGAGAAGGTGGAGCAAGAAACAGAGCAAATGGAGGAGCAAATGTCTGACCTTAATAAAGATCCAGAGCATTCAGGAGAAACATCGCTGTTTTGGGGAGTACAAATAAAGATATCAACCAGAAGCTTGACAGAATGGAATTTCCATTCCAAGTCAAGCATCATACGAGACCTCCTGATTTTCTTTCTTTCTTTGCAGGAACCACTGGAGTAACAAGGACCAAAAAGGTGGCACGAGCACTGAATGAGACAAAACTCTTTTTGCCACTTTACTGTTGGAAGAGACCCTTCAAAAGCAACGCTCACGGGATTGTCTTTAATCGGACATCCAAAACGACATTGAAACCTCATTAACAAATGAATTTCAGTCACGCCTGGCTGAAGACGTAAAATTTAGCGCTAGCAGGGAGGCAACCCATGCAATTTGTTGTAATTTTGTTCATATTTTGTTTTGTGTGGAACTTTTTAATTTTGTGTGTTATTTTTATAGGGAAAGGCACAAACGAAGCATTTTAAAACAGAAGGAATGGTGTTTGGCAATCACAAAGATGAGAACCAATTTATTAGAGATGGCTGAGTAAAGAATGAAATCTTGAGACGCATCCTAATGGATTTATATACCAAACGAGTGGCGTATTGCGTACACAATTCCGTTGCCTTAATTATTGCTTTGATTCGCTTTTCTATTGTAATTATCTTTATTTTCGTAGACAGGATCCAGACTTTTTGACCTTTCACGATCTCTTTTGTTGTTTAGATAACAATCGTCCTTTGGAAGATATTAGTGCTATTATTACTCACCCTTTTTCAGGTACTATAAATTCAGCCCGTCATTGCACTTTTGAAGGCATCCAGAGTTGAAAGAGAAATACAAAAAAAAAATGGAAGCCACTTCAAGAAGACGAGTTGAAAACATCTGCGTGTTTTGCGGTAGTAGTGTTGGTACTAAGCCACAATACATAGAAGCAGCACATGAATTGGGTCGAGTCTTAGCTGCAAGGAATATGCACTTAATATATGGCAGAGGCAATCTTGGATTAATGGAGATCGTTTCAAAGGCTGTACAGGAAGGAGGCAGTCATGTTTTGGGAATCATCCCAAAACCCTTGGCAGAGGCAAATCTTATTGGATCATCAAACGGAGAGGAACTAATCGTGCAAGGTATGTCTGAACGACTGGTAGAAATGATTAACCGTGCTGATGCTTTTATCGCTTTGCCAGGTGGCTTGGGTACATTGGAGGAAATTTTTATAGTTCTATCTTGGGCGAACCTGAACATACACCAGAAACCGCTTGGACTGTTTAATGTTGATGGATTTTATGATTTTCTTTGTGTGTTTCTTGATGATGCCGAAGAAGAAATGGGTTCGTGTCAAAACCTATGAAAGAACTCCTCTTCACTGCCAGAACTGCTCCGGATCTAATAGACCAACTCATAGACTATGAACCACAAGTTGACCCTATCCTTTCAAAAATAAATTGGTTTGAGGACGATCGTGGTAAGAGGGTAGAGGTCTGAATTAATCTGGATCTTAACCTTTAATTTCCTGTAGATTTCAGCTAACCAGGTACGACCTTCTTAACTCTCATTTTACTGTTTAAGACATTGGGGACAATGTCTCATTTAGGTTTGGGGGAGGGAATTAGTTGATCAGTACCTTGTTTTTAGTTTGTGTGTTGTTTTTATTTTTAGTCCAAAATTTTTCGAAAAATACAAAAAAATTGGAAAATTTTCAAAAATTACAAAAATATTTTTTGTTTTTTGTTTTTATTCTGACTAAAAAGGTGAAATTGGTAAGAGGTAGCTGAGTAAGGAGTTTCCACTCCTGAGACGTATCTCAAACCTATTTCGAAACAAGTTAATTTTTGTTTATTTTATTTTGAATTATTTAATTTGTGAATTCTCCTTAAAACTGACTAAAAAGGAATCTTAATATGTTTAGTTAGCAGATATTATCAACATATATAGTAACATACGGACATGAGCTAAATTGAAAAGTTTGTAATATTCAGTGCTCTAGTTTAATTGGAGGAAACATCTCAAAAAGCAATAGAGTAAAAAAAAAAAAAAAAAAACGTTTGAGATCCGAGTTATTAAGTTTGTAAGGGTGTTTTAACACCTAGTGCCCTAAAACCAACTGGTTTGGGAGTCACTGGCCCAAAGCTCGTTACATGGATCAGAGATGCTGCAAAAAAAAATTATATTTATATCTGAAGTCTGGGTAATTAAGTCCGTAGGGGTGTCTTAACACCTGGTGCCCTAAAGCCAACTGGTTTGGGAGCCACCGACCCAACACTCGTTACATAGATGGAAGATATTGTATATAAATAAAAATAGAGAAAAATCAAAGAAAAAATCAGACTAATCAGAAAAAATTATTACATTGCTCCAAAAAGGTGTGAAATCTGATAGAACTTTAGGACAAAAATATTACTCTCTTATCAACTGCACTTATGACTGTTGTGGGCAAAAATGAGTTGATTAATATTTTGTTGGCTGTGTATATGGAGAATGGTAAATATAATCGGAGAATTTACTTATTCTGTAATTTAGAATGAAACAAAACAACTATTGACTTGGAGTAGAAGTTTCACCTGATTAGTCACTAACTTCTTTATTCTATTTTCTCTTGTCTTTTTGCTTTTGTGTGCATTAGTTTTATTATCTTTTTACTTTTGTAAAACGTTTGTGGGTATCGTTGCTGTAAGCCCTCACGAGACTACAACTCGTCCACTAGGGACACCTAGGGGTTTAAAGGCTTGTTGCATATGCTAAATGCAACCGTGATCCCTACGAAAGTGGCTTAGTTTAATTTTATTTTATTTTGTTGTTTTGCTCGAGGACTAGCAAAATGTTAGGTTTGGGGGTGTGATGGGCGGAAAATATATCAATATTTACCGCCCCTTTTACTTAATATTTTGTTTAGTTTCTCGGGTTTGATGAACGTTTTGATATGTTTTATTTTATTTTGCAGATAAAATAATATCGGGACTCAATGAAATCATTTAGGATGAAATTTGGGTCAATTAATGGCAATTATTGGACTTGATATTTTAATTTTGGAGATTGGAAACTTGAAAGGGCGTTTTGACGAAGTGCAGTTTTGGAAATTCCAGTTTTGTGCATCTGTCGTATTTTGGGCATAACCTTTTACTCAGATATCAGATTGAGCTATTCAAGTGCCAGATTAAAGAAGACTCAAAGATCTACAACTTTGAAAGAGAAAATATTTTAGAATTCTCATGATTTCATGACCGAAATGGATGAACCATCCAGAAGTGTGTGGAGTGTAATTATTAAAAGTCATTATCAATCATTTTCAAAGCAAAATATTAATTAATTAATAATTAATAAAAATTATCAAATCAACACCAAACAAGATAAGCAATTAGTGGAGCAATTATGGATTTGGTGGAGTAATTAGTGGAGAAATTAATAATGGATTTGGTGGAGAATTTGATGGATGATTTGATGGTGGCAAAATTTTGCCTATAAATACCAAGCCATTTCATTTGTAAAATTCATACTTTCTTCTTTGAAATTCTTAATGAATAAATAAGAAGATTGTATCTAGTTTGTTTATTTTTAGTTTTCAGTAATTAATTTTCAGTTTCACACTTTCTTTTCTTTACTTTTCAGTTTTTACTTTCCGCAATTTACTTTTACGCACAACACTTTCTTTTCTTTACTTTTCAGTTTTTATTTTTCAAGCAATGATGAGGTAATTCCCCCTTGCTGGGGTGAAAGGTAAAGCTTTTATTATTACTATTTAGATTAATCTCCCTTAATTATAATATATAAACTATTTAAAACCTGACTTAATGAAGATACCGTTATATTGGTCGGTTGGTAATTAATTATAAATTGGTTTTAATCTGACTAAGTATGGATACCGCCTGGTTGGTCGGTTGGTAATTAATTATTAATTTGACTTAATCAGGATACCGCCTATATGGCTGGTTGGTAATATCACGCAAAGTTAATATATTATATTAAGGGAGATATCTAAAATAGTAGTAATAAAATGATCCTCTAACCCCAACATTTCTTTTATTGTACTTTTACTTTATTTACTTTTAGCAATTTACTTTCAATAATTTTCTTTTAATTTTCTTTTACTTTTACTTTTACTTTTTACTTTTACTTTTCACTTTTTTTACTTTTCAGCAATTTACTTTTCAATATTTAATTTCAGTATTTACTTTATGTCTTTTATTTTATTTAAGTTTTTACTAGCCCTAGTTATGTGTTAGTTATTTGGGGTTGTGATGAATTCTAATATCACCGGTTTATAAGGATTATTTTATAGTTTGGGTAATTTAAAGGTTTACTTATTAAGTCTTAAGCTTAATGCTTCTTGTTGTCTGATCACCAATAGATTGATGTGGTAAATCTAAAATGAACTAGACATAGGGATTTTAGGTTTCAGCCTTAGACTTAATAGCCCACGATCTTCCTTGAGGATAGATAACCCTTTAATAGATTTCCTTACAGGATAGACATATACCTGTCGGGCGGGGGTAGCCATAATTGGAACTTAAACTTAATGAATCCATATAATTTGGTTGACATAGACATATGGTTCAATTGGGTTAAACTGGGTAAACTGGGTATTTGCGTCTGACCATCGACAGAGGCTTTTGCATAATTTAGTGTTCCAGGTTAGTAAACTGATTTATTACACAAACATAAAATAATCTCTTCATCTTTTAAAAGATATTAGAATGATTCACAACCCTAAATCTTTGTGTTTGTTATTTTCCTTAGTATTTTCTTTTGTCTTCTTATTTATTTATTTATTTTGTAAAACCACTTTCAACCAATCAAACAATCATTCTCTTCTTCATTTAATTAGATATCTGTAAATAAATAGATTCAATAATTAATAACAATAGTAGGAATTAAGTCCTCGTGGGATCGATATTTTTATACTACTTGAACGATACGTGCGCTTGCGTTATACGTGTGTGTTTACGCCGGTCACCTAGTTTGCTTGTTATGGTTCGATAAAACCGTCAGGATTTTGTAAACATCTTCTGAAAGGTTTCCGTTAAGGAAAGCGGTTTTGGCAGTCAGCTGCCACATTTCATAAATGAAACATGCATCATCAGCAAGCATTGTCGAAATGGATTTACCATGGCAACAGGTAAAAGGTTTCGTCGCAATCAACACAATGTTGATAAATCTACCTTTTCGCTATAAGCCTAGCTTAGTACGTTGGTTTGTTGCCATCCATGTATGTATTCCTTGTAGACTTATATAGTACCAATAGGCACAATGCCTCGTGGTACATCAACTAGTGTCTAAACATAGTTGGTATACATGGAATCCACTTCGGACCTTATGGCACTTTGCCATAATAGGGAATCGATACCTTGTATCACTTCCTCATACGTAGTCAGTTGGTATACCTCAATAAGATAGACATCTTTATGAGGTGAGATCAGAAACCCATACCCCAGGTTGTTTTCTGAATCTCTCCGACCTACGCGGTTCTTGTGTATTCGAAGATTATTGGTATAGTTTCATCCTTGATGAACTATTTGTGTTCCATTAGGACTCGGTCCCTTGAATAGTATTACCCCGATTTTCATCGAGTTTTACTATCCTCCCACTTACCACTGCATATCGGTATTCCACTCAGGAAAACCATATGGTTAGCAACAATCTAATTGTTCTCTCGTGAGTTGTATAAGTACAATACTTATGGTATCCCTAGGATAACCTACAATGGGCACTTATCCAATTTGGGTTTTAGTTTGGTATCATCCAAAAATATGCCTAGCACACCCAAATTATCAGGAATGAGAAACTTGGTTTCTTTCCTGTTCATATCTAATATGTTATATGTCAAACATATATTTATGGAACCTTATTCAAATAAGTTCTGCACTGTGTAGCGTATCCGTTGAAGGAAATGGTAGCTCAGAGCGACTCGTGATTAACCTTATCATGTCCAACAAAATTCGGTCTCTCATTTCAGACACACCGTCAAATTGACGTGTTCCGGGAGGAGTCCTCATTGAAAGAATACTATACTCTTTCAAGTATATGAGAAACTTATTGCTTAAGTATTTTCATCACGGTCAAACCGTGATGGTTCAATACTTTAGCCGATCTGTTTGTCTATTTCTTGTCGAAACTGTGAAAGTTTCCGATTTGTGTTTCAAAAGAAACACATAACCATAACGCGATGCCACATCCTTATAGGTCACGAAATATTCATATCCACATCTAGCCTAGCTAGACATGAGCCCACTGCATCACTATGAACTAGGGCTAACAGATCGGTGGCACTGGCACTTTTACCAAGTAAATAGTGTTTTAGGCACTTTGCCCAATAAACTAGATTCGTAGCCTTTATTTGAATAGAATCAAATTTGTCCTAGTACCCACTCTTCGAAAGTGTGGATATACGATTCTTGTTTAATAGTGTCCCTGACAACAATGCCACAATTAGTTTCTACCTGATCAAATCAGTTTGAGCTATTTGTTTGTCATGTTATACGTGTGAGAATTATTTATATTCTAAATATAAATACTGTTGTTCACATCTAATGTGTTTATCTCAATATCATCTTTCTATAATAAAACACTTTAGTGTTCTAGAATATAAAGGTACACCCGCAGTGGGTTATACACTGATATAGAGATAATGTTTCTAGTCAAACTAGTTACATTATAACAGTTTCTTAATTTAAGTACTAACCCGAAGGTAGTTCCTAAATTCAGGTATCTACGGTTAAAACAGCGACTTTCGTCCCGTTTTCAATTCGCAGATAAATCTCAATTGATGTCATTATCCTACTCATAGTAGATTCTGAACATCAATACATATATTTATGTACCACACTAAGTATTTAAAATCTAATTTTAATACTAGTAGTGAACATAATGTAGACAAATATTTTTGAAGTCAGAGCCTTGCTCGTCTTCAATTCCTTCTTGGGATATGTCCTTTTATCTTCCTAGAAGATTATAATGATTTTGCCTTTGCCTTTTTCACATTCCAGAAGCCTTTGGCCAAGCCTCGGGTTTCTAGAATATCGAAGTAAGGTGTGCCTTGCGCTACTTGCCTAATTGCAAAGTTTGACTTTGTCTCCTTGAGAATAGTCATTAATTCTCTAAGAATTATTTATTGCAATTTAGTATTTCAAAGATCTAATCTATGAAGATCCTTTAATTTCAATATCATACTTTAAGAATCTAATCCTTAGTTCTGATAAAGAAATTAAGGAGTCTATATTACAAGTATTATGGATTAAGCACTAAAGTTATCATTACATGAATATTCCAAATATCATGTTCCACTTATTTGCTTAACTCCAGGCTTAGGCCTAATATGTTATTTTATCAAATAAAGTAACTTATTATTTTTCCAGGACCATCTTGAAACTTAATTCCCAATTTGAAAAATTAAAGTCGTTTAAATACATTTTCACCCAGGATTATGTTTTAAACACTAATCTTTCAATTATATATTGATTCTAATAGTCCAACTATTTAATCAACGATTTGTGGTACTATGTATTATATTGATTATTATAGTCCAACTATACAATCAAATATAATTTAAATCAATTAACCACAATTACATTGATTACTATAATCCAATTATAAAATCAACTGTAAATTGAAATTAATTAATTCAAATATATTGATTACTATAATCCAATTATATAATCAACTATAATACAGTCCAACTGTTAATTAAAACAACAATTTAAATATTAGTCCAACTAACATTTAATCTAACGACGAAATAATTTGTGATTGATCGCGTATGGCAAGTAATTAAACGAATATTGCAAATTCAATTCTTACCTCCCACTATTTTTCGGCGAACCTCTAACCCTCTCGTCGAGTACTCGGGAAACCGTGTTTCCTAGTGGGCTAGGATCCCGTTAAATATCACACAATCTTGACTTTGGCCAACAAATTGTATGATAATTAACTAGGTAGATCTCTAAGATCAATTGGATCCAATCCAATTCCTAGATCCGGTAGGGGGACGTCCAAGTCCGAAACATATATCTTATATATGCCAATACATCCAATGTATTACCTAAACGTTTTCCTCTGAATCAACTAAGCCTTGGCTTTGGCACAACAAACTTAGTGATCCCAGTCAAGCGCGACCCATTGACCATGGAAAGCTTCGTAATCAATGTCGATGGACAAGAAGTGGTCTTAACTTTGGCCAACAAACCACAACTTGGACAAGACACTGATATGGAACAAAGCCTTCGTGATTCAAACATATCTTCGACAGACAAAGGCCTTGACTTTGGCCAACAAACCAATGCCGTCTCGAATCTTGAGTGAGAATCACTCAATGGAAGGAAAAACGCTTAATATTATTTGAGGGTTTTTCGCGTGCAAATTGGCAACCAATTTATTATCTTTGTTAAGGTCTCATCATCATACACCCTTAAACATGCATTCTAAACACATAATAAAGCGCATATGATAAAATAATAATGATATGCAGATGGATACTTTACATTGATCCTAGATCAAATCTCTCATTTTCTCTCTCGAGCTAGCACATGTATTTACTTATACCCGTTACACTACACTTCTAAAGAAACCTCATTTACATTGAGGGGAATAGGTGAGAAGAGAATACAAAGAGTATGGAGGTGATAAGGCTAGACACGCAGGTCCAATTAATAAATCAAATTTATTACAATTTCTAAAATTGCCTCACCCATCTAATATCCATCCGATATAAATTATTCATGCATCGCAACCATGTATTCACACAAGCATGTTATCAATCAATCTAATCCAATTAATTAATCTGATAATTAGTGATCATCAAATGTTCAAACAACGATTTGATTTTGCTCGAGTCAAACTCGTTTTTGCGAATAAGTACTCAAAGTACAAATTCTTGAATTAAATTAAACTACATAATTAAATCCAATTTAATACGCATTTAATTCTAATTCACTATTTAATTCCAAATTAAATATTACACTTTTATTAATAAACCTTTACGACTTAAATTCCAAATTAATCGCAACGGGTCTCAAAGCCCGATTAACATATAATGTTTATTTAATTAAAGTCCAATGGGCTTTTAATTAATTTCTTTAAGGCATGGACTTTTGGTCAACTCGGGTCAAACCGATAACCAAAGTCCAATCCAGGATTTACCCCATAAGCCCAGAAATATTTTTTGGCCCATTAGGCCCAATTAAATAATTAAGGTCCATTAAGTCATAATTGGACGTTATGGATTCGGTTTTGGGCCTAATTGGATCCAACCAAATTGGCCTAAACCTAACTTTGTACAACAAAGCCCAAAAGCCCAATTACAACCTTTAAGGCCCCATTTCCAAAATAAGCCCAATTAATTAACTTATAAAATTCAAAATTCCATAATTAATTAACCTAAGTGTAATACACATTTAATCACCGAATTAATATTTCTAAAACATCAATTAGCCTAATTAATCATGCACTTTAACACACAAAGTGTCCGACACATTTTTATCAAAATCAAACCCAATTTACATGCTTAAAGTCTCAACAATTAGGGGTTTTTCCAATCCGATTCGGTTTCAATCCAATTGAATCCACAATCATCATTTCCCAAATCATTCAACTCATCCAATGAATTAAAATCAAAAATCACCATGAATATCAAATACTCAATATTTTCGGCCAAGCCTTTAATTTGGGGAAAAATGTCCAATTCAAAATTCAATCCAATTAAACCTCAAATTAACATTACCCAATTGTTTTAAGTCATCCAATGATCAAAAAACAAAAAATCACCAAGATATTAGGGTTCACAATTTTCGGCCATGCCCAAAAATTTAGGGAAAAATGGATCCAATCCAATTTCATGAAATTTATCATGCACAACTTCAATTAATCAACATACAAGCATACTTAATCAATCAATTTAACCAAATCATGCTTCAATTGATTTTACCCAATTTCAAACCCTAACTTTTTTATGCTTGATCAAAGCTCAAGATACCATTGTTGGTTTCTAGATTAGGTCCCAAGATCATGAAATCAAGATGAAAACGCATGAATACACATCAAAGGAGGTGCAGAATATACTCACATTGACCGGATCTTGCGACGCGAAGAAGACAACTCCTCAAAGAAACTCGGCAGTGGCTCTCTTGGCAGTGGGGTGCTCGGTTTTGACTGGTTTGGCTCCTCCAAGAATCGGCCATTGATGACTCCATTGAAGCTCCAAGCTTCAAGCTTCAAAATCGGTTTCCAAGCTCACAAGAACACTGCCCTATCACCTTTATATTGACCTAAGTGTGTGCTAGCACTTTTGTTTTGCCACAAACACTCTCTTTTCTTCTCCTTGTTACTCGGTCGAACCAAATATGGAAGGAAGAAGAAGAAGGCTCAAAGCCGTGAAAGAGAGAGGGAGGGAAAAGAGAGAAGACCGAAAGTGAGAGAGAGAAAAAGAAAAAGGAAAATGTTTTATATATATTTTATTTTCCAAAAATCAAAAATAGAAACCCTTTTTCAATTTTTCAAAAGTCAAAAGTCAAAAGCAAAAGCAATAAATGATTTTCAATCAACTCACATTATCTCACATCAATCAATCAAATTGTCAAATCACTCAAAGTGACATGTGATTTGACGCTTGATGTGACTAGCGATTTGACGCTTGATGTGACTAGCGATTTGACGCTTGATGTGACTCGCGTGCCGCATTCGATTTCGAAATGTGAATGCGCTCGCAATCACACTCCCGGGCTCGGGTTCGCTAATTCCAAATTAATGAATTTTCCGTCGCGACACAATTAAACGATTACGCCTAGCGAAATCACTATTCACGTCGCTAACGAATTAATTCTAAATTAATTCGTTCGCCCGAATTTAAATCTAATTTTAATTCCGCGTCGAAATCCAATTTCGTATAATATATCAAATATATTATTTTATCGATTAATTCCAAATTAATCGTTTTTTTCTCTTTAATTAATATTTTATCCCAGATAAAATATCTCCGTAATTAATCCCAGATTAATTTTCTCTCTCTTCTAATTAATCCTAGATTAATTAAAGTGCTAGTTATACATCATCGGTGAATCTTCGGGAAGCGACCCATGAGATCCCCGAATATGTTGGCAGTAAATACGGTCGTTGGACTATCCGAACATGTAAGTACCTAGTACTACATTTGTAGCGATTTACAAGACAAGGTTGGCTTCTAGCAAAGCGCCATGTCTACCCAATTCTCCGGAAATATCCTTACATGAATAAAGGATCTATATCAAGCGTAGTATACCGTAGTATTGCGTATGTCGATCCAGTATCGGATGTTCACGTGCTAGGCCCGGGGCTGGAATTGTGTCTGCCTCATACGAAGCACATATCGGATGTCTGGCAACTAGTCTCTATAATCGGATATACATGACCTAGTCATAATATCCCGATAGCTCGAGCATTTAAGAGAACGAGTTTCGTATCCTACGTGATCATCATCTCCATATGACTGGAGTGATACTTCCGTCTTTACATCACACCCAACACACTACGATTCTCAATATACCCAGCATTGGCGTACACAAAACCTGTTAAAGCCTTGGACGACCTCAACCAAAGTATATTGATTGTCGCAAGTATTAGCGTTTCAAGTCTCAGGTTAAGACCAAATACACCTACCCTGATTGCAGACTCCCATATACACATAGTCATACTACCAATGGGATTCCGTAGGGGTCTATCCAGAGCGAAGCTGTTTCCCGTACCATCGGTAAAACATAACCTCCTATCACACTTGCATGAGTATCCTATACCCAAATATATGAGAACTATGTTGTTGTGCCCTCACAACGTGCACAAGTGTAATACTAGTCTTTTACGTATTTATCGATGTCCAATCTCGACAATACTCTGACTATGGATATTTAATGATTTATCCTACGTGGACTGATACTGTCTCATAGCATTCTCCATCCAGGAACAAATCACATGGACCTCTCATCATTTATATATCTAGGTGATCTAATCACAAATGATAAGAGTGCAATCTCCTTTGTCACATAGTTAATTTGTACAACAACACCATGATCTGTACAAATAGTGACTCTATGGGTCATAATTGTCCAACAACCTCCTATTACACTTGCTTGAGTATCCTATACCCAAATATATGAGAACTATGTCGTTATGCCCTCACAACGCGCACAAGTGTAATACTAGTCTTTTACGCATTATCGATGTCCAATCTCGATAATACTCTGACTAGAGATATTTAATGATTTATCCTTCGTGGATTGATACTGTCTCATATCATCTCAATCCAGGAACAAATCATAAGGACCTCCTATCATTTATACATCTTGGTGATCTAATCACAAATGGTAAGAGAGCAATCTCCTTTGTCACATAGTTAATTTGTACAACAACACCATGATCTGTACAAATAGTGACGCTATGGGTCATAATTGTCCAACATAAAGAATGCATAAAATTAATTTATTTGTACTCTTTTTGCCATTTGATGGTGAGTTGTCATTCTAGAGTTACTTAGCCACTCACAAATGACCTAGAATTTTTCTTGAGTTGTTTCATGATGGTGAGACTAGTTTGGTGTGGTAAGAATTGAATTAAGGTGTTGAATTTAATTAATTTGGTGTTAATTTGTCAATTTATGGAAATTATAAAATTAGGGTTCATAACCCACTCTAAATTTGGGGATTTTCATATATGTGTTAATTAATTATGTATAAGTTATGCATATTAATTTTGGTGTTGATTGGACTTGATCTTGAATGGTTTTGAACCAATTTGGACTAAAGTACAATTCTTGGAAACTTGAGGGACCTCTCGGTAATTTAGGGAAAATTGTTTTCTTGAATTTTAATTTGTATTTTCATGTATTAGACATTTATAAATCATTTTGGTAGTGATTTGGAATCACCTAGTTATATATTTGACAAATTAAGACTAAAATGATCAAAATGTAAGGTTTTGGGGCATTTCTGTAATTACTGAGAAATCTGGAAATTTTTCAGAATTCTTTTTTTAATGTATATTTGATATACAAATCATTTTGGTTGTGATTGGAATTCACATAAGCTTGTTTTGAACAACTTAGGACTAAAATGATTAAAATGGAAAATTTTGAGGTTTTATGGTAATTTACTGAAATTATGATTTCTGGGTTAAAAGTTTCTGTTTTTGAGTATTGAGTGATTAAAATAAATAATTTTATTTTAATTACTCATGAAAAATTAAAGAAATAGGAAAATTTGATTTTCCCGCTTTCCGCTGCGTAACTCGGGTATTTGGCCCAAAACCCCCAACATGAAGATATCATGCTAACTCGAAGAAAATACCAAAAATATTGAGATAATTCCCCATTATCAAGTTAGCGTGGAAGTGGCAATGAAGAAGAGTTTGAAGATGAAGCTGAAGACGAGTTCGAGTCCTTCCAGGAAACATCAAATGCTGACGATGATGTTGTGTCATATAATAGTGACTAATTTAGTATATGTATATGTATTATTTGTTGTTGGTTGATTAATGGATGGTTAATTATTATTATTAATAATTTGACTACAATTATTATTATTATTAATTTGACTATTATTATTATTATTATTATTATTATTATTATTATTATTATTATTATTATTATTATTATTATTATTTATTATTATTATTATTATGATTATTATTATTATTATTATTATTACTATTATTATTATTATTATTATTATTATTATTATTATTATTATTATTATATTATTATTATTATTATTATTATTATTATTATTATTATTATTATTATTATTATTTTCACTTTAGCATCGAATATACTATCTGACGCTAAAATATAAGCATTTAGCGTCGATTACAGAATTCTGACGCTAAAGGTAACCTTTAGTGTCGATTATTTATTCAATACTAAAAGTTTTAAAACAATTAGAATTCCCTTAAAAATTTCTTTTATAAACCGCCAAAGTTTTAGCGTCAAAGTATTCGACACTAAAACCTAAAAACTTTCGACGCAAAAGGGTTATTAAAATCCCCAAATCGTTTGCCATTCTCTCTCACTCTTTGGTTCTATCTCTAAAAAATTTCCCCTTATACGATTTCATTCCTCCCCTTTTACACACAAGCTTCCATTTTTTTCAAGTAAGTAAGTATTCACACTCAATCATTCTTCTAATTTCGAAAGCTATGCATGAATTCTCATCCCCCATTTTCGAAACAATAATTTTTTTTGGCTTATTTGCATTCAATTAGCATACTTAAGAATCATAGATAGTTATTGATGTGTTTGATGATGGTATGGTATGGATTGGGCATTAGTTTGATTGAAACCTAAAATCTTGTTAATAATGCATCATGGCTGAATTTTGATGGTGTATTGGAATCTTGATTTTTGTGATTTGATTGTGTAATAATCGTTGTTAAGATGCTATGTTATGGTTTGCATGTTGGGTTGATTTATTAAACTAGGTAGTAGGTTTCGCAGTCATGACCGAATTCTAGAAAGGCTGTTTGGGAGTTGTATTTTGTGGTTGAGTAAGATTATGAGCATAAGTTTAATATTGATGATGAGATAATAGGCATGTGTTTTATTGTGGCCGGAAATAAGTGTGGTTGGAAGCTTGATGTTAGTGAGTTTGCAACCAAAGAAGAGAGTTTAGTTGTTATAATGATTAGTAGGGTGTGTATGTTATAGCCATGTTAGCATGTGGGAGAGATTATTATTGAAATGAGTGATATTGTTGATGATCAATGAGTGTATGCATGTGTGGCCGAATAGATAAAGTAGTTGTTAATGTGTTTTGTAGCTTGGATATGTTGTAACCAATTGTATGTGATAGTGTGTTATGGATTGTACATTCATTAATTATTTGTATTGATAATGATTTGCTTGGGGAAGCACCAAAGTTTCCTTTTATTGCAAAACAGCAGCAGGAAGCTGCTGCTGTTACCATACGTATACAAATGTATGATTGTGTGTTTGTCACGTTATTTGTGGATATCGTCGTTGGAAACATTCACGAGACTTTACTTATACGTATACAAATAGTATTTCAAACACAGGTTTATTTTGATAGTTACAGTTAAATTTTTCGTTTCTTATTTTACATATGGCACGGGTTCTCGCAAATGTGAAAATTCGACTTCATCTATATTTGTAAGGACAGAGGCTACTCCTGGGGTCTCTGCTAGCATAGGTGACTCGAGTACAGCGAAGACTCGAACACGTTAAGGTTCACGGCTGCATCCAGATAGAGATATCGGATGATGGAGAAAGACAGATCGGGTAATATTCTACATTGTTTACCAATGCCATAGGTGCTACTATAGGAAACGACTTTTCTTAGCCCGGCGGAAGTTGCTTGTGGTGGCACCGGGTCCGGTATGGATCTTTAAAATTTTCTTTGCCTTCTCTTTTTGTTGTAGTAGCCGGAATCAATCCTTTGGTGTCCAACGCTTGGATCAACCACTCGAAACCAACAAACCGAAGTGTGGGCTTCACTCACAAAGATCAAACCTCTAAAGTATTTAGAGAATTAAGATGTCACAATTAGGGGTGGGCAAAAAAACCGACCGAACCGAACCAAACCGCAAACCGAACCAAACCGGACCGAATTTACGGTTTTTTTTCTAACGGTTCGGTTTGCGGTTCGGATTGGCCCATCCCAAACGGTTTACGGTTCTATTCAGATGCTAAACCGAACCGCACCTGTTAAACCAAACCGAACCGTTATAATTAAAAAATTATATATTTTTATAAAAAGATTTTCATATTTCTTTTAATTTTACTTTATATTTTCTTTTTATTAGTATGTTAATACTTTTATTCTTAAATTTTTTGTTAATATATTTTTTTGTTAATACTTTTATTCTTAAATTTATTTGTTAATAATTTTATTCTTAAATTTTTTGTTTTATGGTTTATTCTTGAAAGTAAGCTGTTGGATTTGTCTCTTAATTAGAATGATGGTAGCATCGTTATTCGAGGTAATTTTTAAAAAATACAAGAATTAATTGTGCCTCATTTTTCAATCCTCTATTGAGTGCATGTGTTCTCTGGAGTCACAGCTTACACCGTAGCACTTCATACTATTTGTTCGCTAGACTAGTTTTTTTTGTCTTCACTTAAGTGGATGGATTTTTTTTAAGTAGAATAATCTGTAAACTGAACTGAACCAATCTGTAAACTGCTGGTTTAAAAAATTTTCAATCCGAACCAAACCGTTATTTGATGGTTTGGTTTGAGAGGTAAAAAAAACTGGACCGTAAAATATGGTTTGGTTCGGTTTTTAGCAAAAACCGAACCAAATCGAACCGCGCCCACCCCTAGTCACATGATGTTTGGCTTTTTGGAATTTCAAACACTCAGAATATTTGTGAATGCTTGAACTCTCTCTTTTTTCTCTCAAATTCTTTCTCACAACTCTTGTATGAATGAATGCAAAATGTTAACCTTAAGAAGTGAGAGAAATGGTAGAGATTATATTCTCTTACACAAGCCAACTAACCTTGTTATTAAGCATCTAATGTTTTCTTGCAATGGCCAACACAAAAATGTGAATGTCATACCAAAGCATAAGAAATGATAAGCTTAAGACAATGACTTTGTCATTAAGCATCTAATGCTTTCTTTCAATGGCAAACACATAAATGTGGAGGCCATACCAAAGCATAAGAATGGATTAGCTAATGACAAAACTATTAGGTGTATACAAGCCACCTAATAGACATAATAAATTGGAGAGCATGGCAAGCCATATGGCTTTGTCTCCTAAGGTAAATAAAAATCACTATCTCAATAATGATTAAATTACTTTCAATTTTTATTGTAGTAATTATCTCATAATTATTACTAACTTGATTACCTCATAATCAAGACTTGATTATCTCATAATCAAAGAATTATAGAAAACATTAAGCTAAACTAATTTAACATAGTTTTCATTTGTGAAAATAAATATTTTTAATCTCATTAATAATATATAAATATAATGTGAGCATATATTAGACAATCTAATTATATTAGATTTGCTATAGTTAATCGAGCTAGCACGGGGACCAAATGGACCTACGTTTCCGAACTCCAATAATTTCGAAATATTAATTAAACTCTTTAATCAAATATTACGAATTATTAACTCCGCGTTATTCCACTAAAAACTCGAAGTTGAACTCATGTTAGCATATATGGATAAAATAAACCGAACAACTTCGTGTCCATCGATATAGTCATTATATATGGATATAGCCCTTCACGAATATCTAATAAATAGAGCCGGGTCAAAAGTCCGTTAAACTACCCCTAAATATTTTTTATCTTAAGCGCCATTAATTCTGTAATGAATAATTAATTCATAACAATTATGAATATAAAACTTTTTAAAAATAGTGTATCGCTGTCCCCCAAAGTATGCCACTACTGTCTCTGAAACTGGTGGTCTTGGGGCGTTACGTATCGCCGTCCCCCAAGCCACAAACTAGAACTGTGGGTGCGGATCTATGCTACCACCCAAGCTCTGAAACTAGGGTCTAGGGGCGTTACGTAACGCCGTCCCCCTAGCCCTACTCTAGGATCTGAGGGCGTTACGTATCGCCGTCCCCTCAGTCCTCTACATGTGCACATGTCATATGTCCGTCAATTCCATATTGTCTCAAGTTACATACTGGGGTGAGTTTTTTTCCCTCATGCCTAAAAAAACATAAACATGTACTGAAAAATATTTCTTTCTCAAATATACTGAGTAAACCATAACTGATAATGAAATGGCTAACGCCCTAAAGCAGAAAAATAAGTCTGAATTCAAAACTAAATAAAACCAGTTGAGAAAATAGGTCCACTCACTGTGCTTGGAAACTGGCTGGAACTATGCTGCTTCGTCGAAGGAGATCGCAATTCTTACAACGGTCTAAATGTGATAGCTTGATCAGAATAAAAGTTACGAGATGAATTCTAGAACTAGGCTAAACCACTATTTTTAAGTACGTAATGTCGTAATTCAGTATACCATATTGTACTAGAATGTAATGTGAGCATACGAACTGATTCGAGATCTTAAGGATGGTCTCTAACACGCTAGGGCAAAACTGAGAGTTTAAAACAGATTTTAGGAAATTATATGCCTCGCGTCACGACGCAAACCCTTGTGTGTCACGACGCGCAACGTCCAGAATCATGTCGCCATTTTCCTCTTGTGTCGCGACGCAAAGTCCTTCCGCGTCGCGACGCGACCTGGGTTTCCAGGATTCTATTTTTGCTTCCCTAAGCTCATCCATTGCACAAAACATCCACTTATACATCATATCAACACATCCACACTAAAAACCAATATAAAAAACATCATGTAACATCCAATTTCATATCTACTAACCACCAATTCATCATCAATTCAATTCTTAACCCATCACACACACTTTTCCAAATTTTACCCAAAACTTCACAAATTAGGATTCATCAACCTTTCCCTTATTTTAATTGTCAAAAATCATACTACCATCATCAAAACTAAGTTCCCAACACAATATAGTCATTAACTCATCAAAACTTAAAAGTTTATAATTGGGTCATGAATTCTTACCTCTTTCCTCTTAGTTCTCTTCACTCTCTAAACTCTCCATTGATGTTCTTCTTCTTCTTCTTCTTCTTCTTCTTCTTCTTCTCTTCTTCTTCTTCTTCTTCCTCTTCTTCCTCTTCTTCTTCTTCTTCTTCTTCTTCTTATTCTTCTTATTCTTCTTCTTCTTCTTATTCTTCTTCTTCTTCCCCAAAGTCATTCCATAAGTATCTTTGAGTCTCAACATAATTTATTTTATGTGCCTTCGTCTCGTACGTAAAGTACCACTAAATGCAGTAGTAAAAACTACCGGTCGTTACAAATTCTCCCCTCCTTAAACATGATTCGTCCTCGAATCCTTTCTAAACTTGGGACCCTGCCATAAAACAGAGGGTTTATGGGCTCTCTTCATATCCCATAAGCTGAACTGAATTTATACTCAGAGCTATCTTGTTCCATCTACTAGGTCTCTTTATCATTCTGCGAACTAACTTACGTTTGCCTTAATCTCTCTATTCCCTTGGTTTCTGTTTCATACCTTGTGCTTCTTAACTCCTGCTGGTTACTTATACTACGGCCATTCTAAAGTCATTTTGATGCACCAAATAAGTCTCATTCCTATATCTTTCATTATACTCTGCTTACTCTAGCTCATTACAGCTTGAGTTATCAGTTCTAAACAATACTAGGGTTGTGGTTTACGTCCACTCCTTTTATTTCTTGACTGTTTAGACTTTTAATATCCATTACAAGAGATATATCTATGAGTGTTTCGATCGAGAACTCAATGCCCTTTTTCCTATTGTGTAACTATTGGGCTAAGCTTTTTCACCTTTACTGGCAGACATTTTATCTCTATAGGTATTCGTGTTTCTTGCAACTGGGTTCCTTTACTTTGGCTTGACTTTGGAAGGTATATATATATATGATATGTTGTTTACCGGTTCTTCGCTACAATTCTTTTACCCTTGCTTATTTATATTACTTAGGATCCTATTGTGCAAGGTCTGACTCTTTATATGCCTTTGTCCTTATAATGTTCATCCAACGGGTTATACTAAATAGGTTGGGTTCTGGTAACTTTGCTGGGAGTTGAACTGTATGCATACTTTCGCTTGAATAGCACTTCTTGGTATAAATGGGGACCCTAGCAACTCGGTTATAGCTATAGTCCAAGTTCCTTTCATACATTATGTTCATTGGTGCTATAAATCTGGTTACGGTGTTCTATACTGATTGCCTTCCATGTTCTAGTACTCTTAAGGGTCAACTCTTAAATACATGCGAACGTCACATGCCTAAAGAAATCACTCCTTATGCTGATTGTAACTTGCAGTAACTTATCCTCTTGATTCGTACTATTCTACACATATACCAAACCACCCATACCCGTGGCTTAGGCCTTCCCAAACCCGTAGTGGTTTGGTTAACTAAGTCTGGGGCTGGGTACTTAATGTGCTTTACATGAATTAACACGTAAGGGATCTTTGGTTGCATTTCGATACTACGAAACCCTGTAGTTACACACTTTGTCTTTACTTACTAGGTATACTTCTACTACTGTCATTGTACCTCCACGGCTTTACTTCTAATCTTTTCCTTTACACTATTCTTGCCTTCTGCTTGTCTTATGCTATACTAAGAACTCCCGTGGTCTATACCTCTGGTTCCTTATCCGAAGGATATCATTTTCTTTTCTCTATCCATTACTGTCTTTAACACTGATTGCGACTTACATCCGTCTTTACCGGTTTGGAAACTTGCGTCGGTATACCCAGTTACCTCAAGTTCTCAATCTCCATAGATTAAGAAAGCATCATTAGTTCGTCTAAGATACTTAATGACATTCTTAACCGCCATCCAGTGACCATCACCTGGATCGGCCTGATAGCGACTACACATGCTCAAAGCATACTAGACATCAGGTCGTGTACATATCATGCCATACATGATCGATCCGACTGCCGAGGCGAACGATATTCGACTCATGTTTTCTCTCTCATCTTGATTTTTAGGACACATGTCCTTAGATAGAGTGACGCCATGTGACACTGGAAATAGTCCCCTCTTGGACTGATCCATGTTGAATCTCTTCAACACTTTGTCAATGTACATGCTCTGGGAGAGTCCAAGCAGTTTTCTAGATCTATCCCGGTAGTGTAGGCACTGCATTTTTGCATATTAGCCCGATGATGAGTCTCGTATGGAGACACTACCTCTTTAGTTGTGAAAGCCGCGGGAAACGGACGTTGGAAGGGTAAAGTAGGAAATTACCATTTTGTCAGATTTAACTCGCTTGTTTCGCTTCGGGTTTGCTTGTTGGACCTCTGTTTTAAAACACACCAAACCCATTAAATCACATCCAAAAATAATTAAAACATTTAAAACACATCTCACAAATTAAATAATTAAAACATTTAAAATACATGTCACAAATTAAATTAAAACAAATTAAATTAAATTAAAATACATGACACAAATTAAATCACCTTCCTAAATTAAATTAAATCCCTTTCCTAAAATATATAAATCACTTCCCCAAATTAAAAGATTTCCTTATCACATACTAAATTAAAAATATCTCATAATTAATACACAAATTGATTCCTTCCCCAACAAGGTAAACCCCCTCCCTTGGCCTATAAAAATAACCCTTCTCCACACAATTCAAACCCTGGCTGGCTGGCAGAGACTCACGGCAAAATAAACAAAACAAAAATCACTCTGAAATTCCAAATCTCTCTCGCCTCTCGCCCTTGATCATCCCTCAGCGCCTCTTGCCAACACAGAAAAGTTGCCCACAAACCTTGTTCACGCGTAAAGCCATTAAACCACTCACCACAACGTACCTGCCACCTAGCCTCACCCCTCCACTCGTCACCAACCCTTAAGCCACAACCTTCATCAAAAACCCAACACACCTAGCACTCCACTTCACGTCACAGCCTCCAGCGCACCATTCAAACTGCCCCACACCCCACTATCTCCACGAAACCAACTCATCAACCTTTGGCACAGCCTGACCGAACGAATGAAATAGAAACAAACTACCTAAACACGCCAATAGCTCCTCACAGCCTGCCTCACCCTCCTTTAATTCACGCACGCCGCAAGACCAAGAAACTGACACACAGCAAACGACAAATACAAGCCCACAAAGCCCCTCACAGCCGCATCACAACCGCACCAAAATCCCTTCAAATTTCCATGGAAAAGAACCTCCCAAGCAGCCCAATTTCACGCACAAACCACCTCAAAATAGCCCCCATAAACCCCTGAAACTGTCCAGATTTTAACCACAAAATAGTCCCCAAAAACTGCACAAACCAGTCCCTTAATTACCCCAAAATAGCGACCAAAAAAATACAACAGAAACAGCAGCGAAACGGAGTAAAAACAGCAGCCCGAACAGTAAAACAGCGAGGAAAGACGTTGAGTTGGTGAACCAAAAGAGTTGCGGATCATTCACCCTTCCAACGGACGTGTAACGCCCTTTCGTGAGACAACAAAAAAGGTTAGACCTGAGGGCACCCTTTTTACTTATCTTCTTTATTTTTGTTTATTTATTTTGATATATAATTGCATGAGAGTCATTTGAGGCATGATGTGATTGTTGGATGAGCGGGATATGTGTTCCCTTTTGTGGTATATCGGATGGAAACCCGAACATAAATTCCATAGCCGATTCCGAATGGAATTTTGGCATCCTGGGGGCGAGGCCCATATTACATCAGATCAGTTCTGCCGGGTATGGAATTTTGGGCGAGGCCCACATTACATCAGATCAGTTCTGCCGGGTATGGCATTCTGGGGGCGAGGCCCACATTACATCAAATCAGTTTTCCAGGTACGACACTTCGGGTATAGAGACACATCAGAATTTGGAATGAATCCAGGGAATGAATCCCAGGGCCGAGGCCAATATCAGCAGAATTTTGGAATGAATCCCAGGGCCGAGGCCCATATCAGCAGAATTTTGGAATGAATCCCAAGGGCCGAGGCCCACGTCGTCAGAATTTGGAATGAATCCCAAGGCCGAGGCCCACATCAGCAGAGTTTTGGAATGAATCCAGGGAATGAATCTCAGGGCCGAGGCCCACATCAGCAGAATTTTGGAATGAATCCAGGGAACGAATCTCAGGGCCGAGGCCCACATCAGCAGAATTTTGGAATGAATCCAGGGAACGAATCCCAGGGCCGAGGCCCACATCAGCAAAGTTTTGGAATGAATCCAGGGAATGAATCCCAGGGCCGAGGCCCACATCAACACAATCGGGAATGAATCCCAGGGGAATGAATCCCACATCGTCAGAATTTTGGAATGAATCCAGGGAAAGAATCCCAGGGCCGAGGCCCACTTCACCAGCAGTTTTGAGAATGAATCCCAGGGTCGAGGCCCACTTTATCAATTTGGTTCGGAAATGGACCATCATCACATCAGCGATGCCTCGGAAATGGAGTTTAGCATTCCGAAAATGGCACTCCGGAGATGGAGCACGGTTCGGAAATGGACCATCATCATAACTGCGACACCCTAGGTACGGGGTTACCACAACCAGATCATCATATTCAGGGCGAGGTCCTTATTGTCAGCGGTATTGGGTCGAGATGCGTGCCCAGGGTCGAGATACGTGCCCCTATTGTCGTTTGTAGTTCCGGGTCGAGATGCGTACCCAGGGTCGAGGTGCCCACTACATCATCATATTCAGGGCAAGGTCCCTATTATCAGCGGTATTGGGTCGAGATGCGTGCCCCCGTTTTCGTTTGTAGTTCCGGGTCGAGATGTGTGCCCAGGGTCGAGGTGCCCACTACATCATCATATTCGGGGCGAGGTCCCTATTGTCAGCGGTATTGGGTCGAGATACGTGCCCAGGGTCGAGATGCGTGCCCCCGTTGTCGTTTGTAGTTCCGGGTCGAGATGCGTACCCAGGGTCGAGGTGCCCACTACATCATCATATTCAGGGCGAGGTCCCTATTGTCAGCGGTATTGGGTCGAGATGCGTGCCCAGGGTCGAGATGTATGCCCCCGTTGTTGTTTGTAGTTCCGGGTCGAGATGCGTACCCAGGGTCGAGGTGCCCACTACATCATCATATTCAGGGCGAAGTCCCTATTGTCAGCGGTATTGGGTCGAGATACGTGCCCAGGGTCGAGATGCGTGCCCCCGTTGTCGTTTGTAGTTCCGGGTCGAGATGCGTGCCCAGGGTCGAGGTGCCCACTACATCATCATATTCAGGGCGAGGTCCCTATTGTCTGCGGTATTGGGTAGAGATGCGTGCCCAGGGTCGAGATGCGTGCCCCCGTTGTCGTTTGTAGTTCCGGGTCGAGATGCGTACCCAGGGTCGAGGTGCCTACTACATCATCATATTCAGGGCGAGGTCCCTATTATCAGCGGTATTGGGTCGAGATGCGTGCCCAGGGTCGAGATGCGTGCCCCCGTTGTCGGTTGTAGTTCCGGGTCGAGATGCGTACCCAGGGTCGAGGTGCCCACTACATCATCAGTTCGAGGGTCGAGGTTCCCCCGTTGTCATTAGCAGTTCCGGGATGCGTCCCAGGGTCGAGGTGCCCATCGCACAATCAACTCAGTTCGAAGCAGCTGGCGAGCCAGGTAAGTGAAAATTCATTGCATGAACTTTGATAGGATTGTCATTGTCACACACTGCATAAGTCCCATCAAAGTGGGGGTGACTTTAGGCACTGCATTTTTGCATATTAGCCCGATGATGAGTCTCGTATGGAGACACTACCTCTTTAGTTGTGAAAGCCGCGGGAAACGGACGTTGGAAGGGTAAAGTTGGAAATTACCATTTTTTCAGATTTAACTCGCTTGTTTCGCTTCGAGTTTGCTTGTTGGACCTCTGTTTTAAAACACACCAAACCCATTAAATCACATCCAAAAATAATTAAAACATTTAAAACACATCTCACAAATTAAATAATTAAAACATTTAAAATACATGTCACAAATTAAATTAAAACAAATTAAATTAAATTAAAATACATGACACAAATTAAATCACCTTCCTAAATTAAATTAAATCCCTTTCCTAAAATATATAAATCACTTCCCCAAATTAAAAGATTTCCTTATCACATACTAAATTAAAAATATCTCATAATTAATACACAAATTTGATTCCTTCCCCAACAAGGTAAACCCCCTCCCTTGGCCTATAAAAATAACCCTTCTCCACACAATTCAAACCCTGGCTGGCTGGCAGAGACTCACGGCAAAATAAACAAAACAAAAATCACTCTGAAATTCCAAATCTCTATCGCCTCTCGCCCTTGATCATCCATCAGCGCCTCTTGCCACACAGAAAAGTTGCCCACAAACCTTGATCACGCGTAAAGCCATTAAACCACTCACCACAACGTACCTGCCACCTAGCCTCACCCCTCCACTCGTCACCAACCCTTAAGCCACAACCTTCATCAAAAACCCAACACACCTAGCACTCCACTTCACGTCACAGCCTCCAGCGCACCATTCAAACTGCCCCACACCCCACTATCTCCACGAAACCAACTCATCAACCTTTGGCACAGCCTGACCGAACGAATCAAATAGAAACAAACTACCTAAACATGCCAATAGCTCCTCACAGCCTGCCTCACCCTCCTTTAATTCACGCACGCCGCAAGACCAAGAAACCTACACACAGCAAACGACAAATACAAGCCCACAAAGCCCCTCACAGCCGCATCACAACCGCACCAAAATCCCTTCAAATTGCCGTGGAAAAGAACCTCCCAAGCAGCCCAATTTCACGCACAAACCACCTCAAAACTGCCCCCATAAACCCCTGAAACTGTCCAGATTTTAGCCACAAAATAGTCCCCAAAAACTGCACAAACCAGTCCCTTAATTACCCCAAAATAGCGACCAAAAAAATACAACAGAAACAGCATCGAAACGGAGTAAAAAACAGCAGCCGGAACAGCAAAACAGCGAGGAAAGACGTTGAGTTGGTGAACCAAAAGAGTTGCGGATAATTCACCCTTCCAACGGACGTGTAACGCCCTTTCGTGAGACAACAAAAGAGGTTAGACCTGAGGGCACCCTTTTTACTTATCTTCTTTATTTTTGTTTATTTATTTTGATATATAATTGCATGAGAGTCGTTTGAGGCATGATGTGATTGTTGGATGAGCGGGATATGTGTTCCCTTTTGTGGTACATCGGATGGAAACCCGAACATAAATTCCATAGCCGATTCCGAATGGACGGTAGTATGGTCTGCACTCGGGATACAATGCCACGTACCACTTAAGATACACATATCTCCTCTCATCCAAATTTGTATTTGAGCATGTTACGGTCTTTAGGTTATTCGTTTATTATTTAAAGCATGGTATAATTTAGTTGTTATTTATTTGTTAAAGCATATTTAGGTTGTTCCTTATGCATATTATTAGTTTATTATGTGTTAGGATAATGATTTATACATGTTGATTAATAGCTCAATATGCTCGTTGTGTTACATTGCGTGGAGTTATTTGAACGAAAGCATGATTAGATCTAAGTATCCTTGAGCATGATTATTGAGTAGACTTAGTTGATTCATTGCACAAATCATATCATCACAAGTGACATAAGTAAGGGACCATTCTGAACCCAACGGTTTGAGGTCTTCCCTTGCGAGGGGTGAGTGCGGCCTTAAATCTTTGTCCCGGTTCACACCGGGTGGCGACTCCATGTTATTTCGTACTTCCCAATTAGGCCGCGAGCCTAGAACAGCGTCGCCCAGGTTCTGTTGTCTACAGGTAGATCTTTATTCCCAGAATAAAGGCTTCTTCTCCCAGATCCTTCATGGAGAATTTTAATGAAAGCCAAGCTTTCACCGATTGTAGCATGGGAATGTCATTGCCAATGAGCAATACATCATCGACATAAAGGACAATGAATGTCAGTACGCTCCCACTAACCTTCTTTTATACACAATGATCATCCTCGTTTTGAACAAAATCATATTCTTTTATGATCTCATCAAAACGTTGGTTCCAAGAATGCGATGCTTGCTTCAATCCATAAATGGATCGATTTAACTTGCAAACCTTATCTGCATGTTTTGGTACGACAAAACCGTCAGGCTGTTGCATATATACATCCTCCAAAAGGTTTCCGTTAAGGAAAGCGGTTTTGACGTCCATCTACCATATCTCGTAATCGAAATATGCAGCAATAGAAAGCACAATCCGAATGGATTTAATCATGGCAATGGGTGAAAAAGTTTCGTCGTAATCGAAACCATGTCGTTGACGATACCCTTTCACTACAAGCCTAGCTTTGTACATTTGTATGTTGCCATCCATGTCGGTTTTCCTCTTGAAGACCCATTTGCAACCAATAGGCTTTATGCCTTCGGGTGCATCAACCAGTGTCCAAACTTGGTTGGTGTACATTTAATCAATTTCGGACTTCATGGCATCTTGCCATAAACCGGAGTCGATACCTTGTATCGCTTCCTCATATGTAGCTGGTTCATCTTCCTCAATAAGATTAATATCCACATGAGGTGAGATCAGAAACCCATACCTCTCAGGTTGTTTTCTGACTCTCTCCGACCTACGCGGTTCTTGTGTATTTGAAGATTGTGGTATAGTCTCATCCCTGATGAATTGTTCATGTTCCATTAAGGATTCTGTGCCAGAAACAGTATCACTCCGATTTTCATAGAGTTCTACGTTCCTCTCGCTAACCATTGCATTTAGGAATTCCTTCTCAAGGAAAACCGCATGTAGAGCAACAAATACTTTGTTCTCTTGTGGGTGATAGAAGTAATATCCTTTGGTTTCCATAGGATATCCTACAAATAGGCATTTATCCGATTTGGGTTCTAGTTTGTTACCTTCCAAACGTTTGACGTATGCCCAGCAACCCCAAATCTTCAGGAATGAGAAACCCGGTTTCTTTCCTGTCCATATCTCGTACGGAGTCTGTTGAACAGACTTTGACGGAACCTTAATCAAAATAAGTATTGCACTGTTCAATGCATATCCCCAGAAGGAAATAGGTAGCTATGTGCGACTCATCATCGATCTTACCATGTCTAACAAAGTTCGGTTTCTCCGTTCGGACACACCGTTTAATTGTGGTGTTCTAGGTGGAGTCCACTGTAAAAGAATACCATACTCTTTCAAATATTCAAGAAACTCATTGCTCAAGTATTCTCCACCACGGTCCGACCGTAATGTTTTAATACTTTTACCGGTCTGTTTATCAACTTCGTGTCGAAACTCTTTGAATTTCTCAAAGGTTTTCGACTTGTGTCTCATAAGATACACATAACCATAACGTGATGCATCATCCGTAAAGGTTACGAAGTATTCATATCCACCTCTAGCCTGGCTAGACATGGGCCCACATACGTCACTATGAATGAGGGCTAACAGTTCGATAGCACGTACATCTTTACCGCTAAAAGGTGTTTTAGGCATTTTGCCTAATAAATAAGATTCGCAGACGTCATATGAATTTGGATCAAATCCGTCCAAGTACCCACTCTTCGAAAGTGTGGATATGCGAGTCTTGTTAATGTGTCCCAGACGACAATGCCATATATAAGTTTCATCTTTGTTACTTAGTTTAAGCCTTTTGTTTGTTACATTATATGTTTGAGATATATTTATATTCAAAATATAAAGACCATTATTTACATCAGCACTGCATATCTCCATATCATTTTTATACATAAAACACCCAGTGTTTCTAAAAACAAAAGTATAGCCACATTGGGCCAATAATGATACAGATAAAATATTCCTAGTCAAACTAGGTACATAATAACAGTCTGAAAGATTAAGTACATGCCCTGATGGCAGTTCCAAAATATAAGTCCCAACGGCCAAAACGGCGACTCGAGTCCCATTTCCAACGCGGAGGTCAATCTCTCCTGAGGCCAGTCTCCTGCTAATCCGCAGATCCTGCACATCAGTACATATATGAGTACCACAACCAGAATCAAAAATCCAATTTTTAAAACTAGAAGTAGACATGTTTATTTCTATAACAAACATACCTGAAGTCGGTGCCTTGCCCGCTTTGATTTCCTTCATGTGCGCCTTGTACTCACAGCAGTCACGTTTCCAATGACCCCATTTTCCACACTGCAGGCATACATATTGGGATTTGTCATTACCCTTCCCATAAGGTTTTGACGATTTGGCCTTGCCCTTCTTCTTTACACCTCAATTCGCATTGGGCCAAGCCCTCAGAGACAGAGATGTTGAAGCGAAGTGCGCCTCGCGCTTTTTGCCCTTCAACATCTCTTTTTCTGCTCCACACAGCATTGCCATCAGCTCTCCAAGAGAATGGTCTTGGTTCATCATATTGTAGTTCATGATGAACCCGCTCCAACTATCAAGAAGAGACTGCAAGATCAAATCTATAGAAGTCTCAGCCTCAAAGGTTATGCCTAGCTGACCTAGCTGTTCAATGTCAGCAATCATCTATGACACATGGTGCTCAACATACATACCTTCTGACATTCATGAGCGAAAGAGCTTTTTCTGCAATTCATACCTTTGCGATCTAAGGTTAGATCGATGAAGGTCCTTCAATTTTGCCATCATAGTATAGGGATCCAATCCCTTGTTTTGGCGACGAAATTGAGGGGTCATCACAGCAAGCATGACGGACTCAGCTGTTGAGTTGTCATCGCTATGAGTCTTCCAAAGCTCAAGCTCAAGCGGCTGCTCATTTACGGGCTTAGGCTCGAGGGGACTCTCTATCGTATAAAGCATCCTCTTATCCCCCAGGACAATCCTGAGGTTAATATCCCAATCAGGAAAGTTCACGCCATTAAAGACATTTTCGGCCATGATAATGTCTCTAACTCCGATCTTTCCAGTCATCTTAATTGCAATAGTCAAACTATTCAATTAACGATATTTGGGTACAGTCCAACTGTTACAATAAAAATAATAAAATATTAGTCCAACTAATAAATATATAATTGACGAAATAATTTGAAAGCACGTAATGCCAAGTATTTGAATGAAATTACAAATTCAATATTGGCCTCCCACTATTTTTTGGCGAGCCTCTAACCCTCTGTTGAGTACTTGGGAAACCTAGTTTCCTAGTGGGCTAGGATCCCGTTAAATAACACACAACCTTGACTTTGGCCAACAAGCTGTATGATATTTAACTAGGTAGTTTTCTAAGATCAATTGGATCTAATCCAATTCCTAGATCCGGTAGGTGGACCTCCAAGTCCGAAACATATATACAATATACATGCCAATATATCCAATATATTTTCCTAAACTTTTTCCTCTGAATCAACTAAGCCTTGGCTTTGGCTCAACAAACTTAATGATTCCAGTTAAGCGGGACCCATTGACTTTGGAAAGCTTCGTAATCAATGTCGATGAACAAGAAGTGATCTTGACTTTGGCCAACAAATCACAACTTGGGCAAGGCATACGATATGGAACAAAGCCTTCATGATTCAAACACATCCGCGATGGACAAAGGTCTTGACTTTGGCCAACAAACCTGTGCCAATCTTGGATCATGAGAATGAATCATTCAATGGAAGGAAAACACTTAATATTTGATTGAGGGTTTTTCGCGTAATTGGCAACCAATTAATTATCTTTAATTAGGTCTCATCATACACCCTTAAGCATGCATTCTAAAAGCATAATAAGGAGCGGTAAATAAATTAATATTGATATGAGGATGGATATCTCACAAATTGTTCCAAGAACAAATCACTCTCTTTCCTCTCCCCGGCTAGCACTATTCTAACTTCTACCCAATTACATAATACATCAAAGAAACCTCATTATATTGAGGGGAATTGGTGAGAAGAGAATTACAAAGAATCGAGAGATAAAGGCTGGACACGCAGGTCCAATTTAATAAATTCTAAATTTATTACAACAATTTCCAAAATTGCCCTCACCCATCTAATATCCATCTGATATACATTATTCATACAACACATCCATGTATTCACACAAAACATGTTATTCAATCAATCTAATCCAATTAATTAATCTTTGAATTAAGTGATCACCCAATGTTCAAACAACGATTTGATTTGCGCGAGTCCAACTCGTTTAAGAATAAGTACTCAAAGTACGAATTCTTGAATTATATCGAACTATAAATTTAAATCCGATTCAATTTGTATTCAATACTAATTCTATATTTAATTCCAAATTAAATAATTACACTTTTAATGTGCCTTTACGACTTAGATTCTAAATCTAATCTTAATGGGTCTCAAAGCCCAATTAACATCCAATATCAATTTAATTAAAGTCCAATGGGTTTTCAAATAATTTATTAAGGCTTGGACTTTGGCAACCAAAGCCCAATAAGGAATCACCCTTTGCCACAAAATTAATTTTGGCCCATTAGGCCCAATTAATTATTTAAAGGCCCATATATTATATTTGGACTTAATGGAATGGTTTAGGCCCAATTTGGATCCAATCCAATTGTCCCAAACCAACTTGGCCCAACCAAGCCCATTAGGCCCAAATACAACAATTTTAGCCCAATTCCAAATTAAGCCAGACTAATTAAATTTAATATTCCAAATATCATGATTTAATTAATTAAAGTGTATTACACTAATTAATTATTTAAATTAACATTTCCCAAACATCAATTTAATTAATTAATCATGCATTATTATTTTCAATACATGTCCAACATTATTGAAACAAAATCAAGTCATTAACATGCTATCCAAGTCACGTCAATTAGAGATTTTTATATTAATTTTGATTTCAATCCAATTATATCACAAACTAATATATCCAAGCATTTTAAACACATCCAATGATTTAAGAAACAAAAATTACCATGACTTTAGGGCACTTCAAGATTAATCCAAGCCTAAATTTTTGGGGAAAATTAATCCAATTAATTTTTCATAAAATTGATCATGCATAACTCTAAGTTAACATTATGTAAGCATACTCAGACAAATAATTTAATCAAATCATGTTCAAATCAAAATTACCCAAATTCAAGTATATAAACCCTAAGTTCATTTCATGCTCAAAATTGGCTCATGATACCATTGTGGGTCTCTAAGATCATCCCAAGAACATTTCAAGCATGATAAAAGTGTGAATACCAAAAGAAAGTATAGCAGAATTATACTTACAAAGATCGGTTGTAGGATGTGTTGATAACAAAAACTTTGCTCTATTTGAAGTTGTTCCAAGCTCCTTCAAGTTGTGTATCAAGCTCCAAGCTTTGATCCTTGATTCCAAGCTTAATGGGAAAGTTTCCCTATCACCTTTGTATGAATCCCTTTGAGTGCTAGCTCTTGAAAAATTTACAACAAATCTTCCAATTTTCCCTTTTTAACTCACGGCAATGTGAAGAAAAGGAAGAGGAGAGAATTCGGTTTTGGGAGAGAGAGAGAGGAAGTGAAAAAATGTTGACTTGTATATGATTTCCAAAAATAAAAAATAAATGATATACCAAATATTTGGTAATAAGTCATTCACTTTCAATTTGAGTGTAAAACAAGCCATCAACCAACCACCAAATTCCATCACCAAAAAGTTGATCAAAATGACTAGGTGATGTGACTTGTGATGTGACTTGTGGGCCCCACTTGATTCAAAATCCGAGTGGGCCCGCAAACACATTCCGGGCTTGGGTTTGTTAATTCCGAATTAATGAATTTTCCGTTGCGACGTAATTAAATCAAATTTAATTAAATAATTATGCCTAGCAAAATTACTATTAAAGTCGCTCGCGAATTAATTCTAAATTAATTCGTTCGCCCGAATTAAAATCCAATTTTAATTCCGTTATGAAATCTAATTTCATTTAATATATCGAATATATTATTTAATCGATTAATTCTGAATTAATTGTTCTCTCTCTTCTTATAGAATTTTATCCCAGATAAAATCTTACCGTAATTAATCCAGATTAATTTTCTCTCTCTTATAATTAATCCCAGATTAATTCCGTGTGAGTCATACGTCATCGGTGAATCTTCGGGAAGTGACCCATGAGATCCCTGGATATGTTGGCAGTAAATCCGGTCGTCGGACTATTCGAACACGTGCGTACATCGTACCACGTTTTTACCGATTTACGAGACATGGTTGGCTTCTAACAAAGCGTCGTGCCTACCCAATTCTCCAGAAATATTCTTAAAGGAATATATAATCTATAACAGGCTTAGTATACGTAGTATTGCGTATTACGATCCAGTATCAGATGTCACATGCAAGGCCTGAGGCTAGAATAGTGTCTGTCCCGTACGAAGCATATATCGGATCACAAGCAACTAGTCTCTATAATCGGATAATCATGACCTTGTCATATTATCCCGATAGTTGCAACATAATAGAGAACCGGTTCTGTATCCCTGCATGATCATCATCTCCATATGACTGAAGTGATACTTCACACTTGCATAAGTATCCAATACTTAAAAATATGAGAACTATATTGTTACGCTTCCATAACACGCACAAATGCAATACTAGTCTATTTTGCATTATCGATGTCCAGTCTCGATAATACTACGACTAAGGATATTTAATGATTAAACCTTTATGGATTGATATTGTCTCATATCTTATAATCCAGAACTAATCATAAGGACTTTTATCATTTATATATACAAGTAATCTAATTACGAAATGATAAAATGCAATTTCCATTGTCACATAATTAATTTGTACAAAAACCACAATGTCTTTTACAAATAGTGACGCTATGGGTCATAATTGTCCAACATCCTAGTCAATACCTGACTACTTCTTTATCCTTATACCATACCATCCGAACAACTTCTTTCTTAACTCTCTAATCTAGCACTATCTCTTACTTTTATTTTGTTCTTAAACTATGTCCGTAAGTCTTTTGTTCCAGTTTTCTTTCATTATACTATCACTTATTCCTGGGAATGTCTTAAGGAAATCCTCAGGATCCACCTCTACTGCTATTGTTTAATGAGGGTTGGGAGGGTGGGACCTTATTCTGAGGCCTTACTGGTTATGGTGGCCTAGTTGCGCATACTGCTGAATTATAAACTTAGAACTCTCATGTATATACATCTGGCATCTTTTTCTCACACTAGGATACTACTACTAAAATTTTCTGATTTGTCTTTTCCAACTTTACTTCTCATTACCTTTGACTATTGCACTTACTGCCCCTTCTGCGAAGTTCTTCTAAGGTTGTACTTTCTAAGAACTTCCTCATACTATCTCTATACTTTTTCCTATCTTATATTTGTTGTTTAGCCTTCTAAAGTTATTACTTCCGCTCTCTGGGTACCACTATACTCTCTTATTATTCCTCATTAATAAGTTTACCCTGCTGCGTAAGTTTCTTTCTTATCTCAGTTCCTTGAACTTCTTACATGTCTATTCTCCTGAAAATTCTCTTTCAACCTCAAATATCTTGGACATCTTTTAATAAATCTCCAGTTCAGGTATTACTTTTCATCTAGTCTTTTCCTTCTCATCTTAGTTCCTTGAATTCTTTATTTTTTTATTTCCCTGGAAACTCCCACATCTTTGATTCCTTAAGGCATTTTCTTATTAAACCTTGGATTCGAGTGCTATTCTTTACGTAATTTCTCTTTCTCACTACCGTGGGTCCCTTGATAAGTTATTCACTTTAATCCTAAGAATCGTTCTCCCTGATTTCTTGGTATTTCTAAGTCTATACCTTTTTAAAGGCTCATTAATTTAATGATGGCTTCTAGACTAACCCAATTTATTGTGACTTCAAAGTATTCTAGCTCATGTAAAATGTTGTCATCTCACGACTTGTCTTATTCTGTCCATTACTCTGCTCTTCTGGTTCTTCTCTTTACTAGGCTATAGCTGAGTGAGGAAGACATACATTCTCTAAGGGTCTATGGTTATGCATTTCTGCTTTACACTTAGGCTCTGTGATAATGTGATTAGTGTTTGCACGCTTTATAGAATTGGGGTTTCTGGAAGGGAGGGTCGTCATTTGTTCTGCAGGGACCTGGTCGACTACTCCACGTCTTAAGGTTCCTTATTCACTATCGATTACTCTGGGTCTTCACTCATCTTGCTGTCTCCAAACTTCATTTCTTATGTCACTATAGGTATTGAATCCTCTTGACACTCATATTTTCTTCTTACTGTCTCCACATCCTATCCATCGGCTCTATACCTTGCTACATGGGTTAGTGATGGTTCGCTCTTCTAACCGCTTCCTAGATCTTTGTTCTCTGTTCTTGCTGTAAATTTCAGCTATAGCACTTTATTCTACGATCCATATTGCTGCTCTTGTCACATCAAAATTTCTCCAACCTCAAGGGTCTTTCCCTGTATATTCCCACAGATTTCTACTGACTTTGGGCTGATCTGTGGGTTCTACTAAGTTTGATATATTCCTGTGGACTTCTATTGTTATTGCAAACTTTATACTGACTTGTCTAGTTCTTTGGGCTACACTGGGTCCTCTTATTTATATCCTCGAAATTTCCTTAATCTTTATCTGGGTGATTTATCTTCTGAATGCTTCCATTTCTGATAATGATCTGTCATCGGCTTCTTAAAGTCGCCTATATCTAAACTGGTAAGGGCTGGGACAAACATCTTATATTTCGATGGGTTCTGATATTCTTGTTTTGATGATTCGTGTCCTGATAGAGTTTATTTCTCATGTAAGGTAGGTATGAGGTAGGCTTAATCTGGGCAGCTTCCTTATCTGGTGTCACTGGAGGGTTCGAAGACTAAATAATTTAAGGTTTTGTCTCTATCGGATTGCTGGGGGTAAGGTAACTAACCATTCTTGTTTCCAGCTTGTGGATCTGGGTCTGGCTTTGGGGATTTGGAATTTTCTAAATCCTCTTTTGCATCTCGATCCATTGGCACTCTCAAGACTAACCTTGATTTCCCACTTCTGTTATCTTGATGGCTTTTTCCTTGCTACTAGGGGAACTTACTACCTATACGAAGTACTCGGTTGCTATTGAATTGGCTTGAAGGAAACTTTTCTGAGGGGGAATGGAATCTTACATTTACTGAAATTTCTATCTGGATCTTGTTGTTTTCTCTATTCTCTTGGCTACTATAGGTCTTGTACTTTCTACTGATTTGATCATGTATCTTTATCTCTTCTTACTTCTGACTACTTTATCATCCTTACACGTTCCTTCCTTCTCTTCTAGCTTTCTCTTTCTCTTTTTACTTTCTTGGATAACTTTCTTTGGAACTTACTATCTGGTTCTCTAGCTTGAACTGAACTTCGGGGAGTAATCTAGGATGATTATGGAATGATTCCTATCTAGAGTACGGAAAAAGGATACAGAAGACTTGAAAATACTTACTAACCTGTCTGAGGATCTTGAGGACATACTCGAGGATCAGATACTGGAGAGGTAGTGCCCCCGCATACTAGTATCTCGGACATACTAAGTATACAAGATGCCAACACACTACCCACTGTAGTCACTGACTCCTTAAACCTATCTCTGATACCATCTTTGTAACGTCCATGAATCTGGAAGATGTCACCGGCAGTGGATAGCAGTACTAACCCCATAAGCCTCTGACCAACTACCCATAACAAATACTAACACGCCTTTCTTTATTTGACTATATTTAGTATGGGACTGTAGCCCAACTCAAAGGCACTGGAAACGAACTCATTATTAACTATTATACTCGGTAATAATTATTTTTACAATAACTACACACAACAAAAACTGATATAAGACTCATATTTAACTGTGACTGGACTTTCACTCAATCTCTTACTCATACTGGTGGACTTCATCCCTAGTGATAAAATGGCTAGATAAACAACCAAGTGGAAAATGATCAACTGGACCGGTCATCTTCGTTAGTTGTATTGTCATATGGGCCTCAAAAGCACGCTTACGAATATAATGGATACATTATGAACGGGGTTCAATTTCATACTAAGCAGTGAGATGTTTCACGTGTTACACAGAATTATGGAATTGTAATACCAGGCGAACACGGTTCTGATATTGTTGACTTCTATGGAGTGTTGCAATCAGTCATTGAGTTGATATACAAACCCCGACGGCATACATTGCTATTCAAATGCAAATGGTTTGACATAAATGCCAGAAAGAGGAGAATTCAATTTCATAACTATCTAACGTCAATTAATGTTCAACGTTATTGGTACAAGAATGATCCATATTTGTTTGTACCCAAGCACGGTTTGTGATGTATATGTATGATCCAAAGTTAGGAAATTGATTGATGGTGGTAGAGAAGTTACAACATATGGGTATTTGGGACACACAAGAGAAAGATAATGTCATAAATTCTGATGAATAACAAGTCTCTGATGCTTTGAAGTTGCTGAATAGTTTTTTTATTTACCAAATATTGAAGAAAAATACATCGGGAATGAAGTGTTAGGGTTGGTGCTCGGAGTGCCAATCCGGGTCGTATTTATGTCCGATTCATGAATACGAACAATTCTTTTTTCGTAATATTACTTATTTATGGTAATACTTCTTGTTTTTATATACATATTCGATCTAATTACGATTAGATTGAAACTAAATATGATTTTGTGATATGTATATATTAGACTAAGACCCAATAATATATATATAGTGCACAATTACAAAGTAGTTTGTAATTGACATTGGGAAGTTTCACTACTAAAGGTATATTATCAAATAAAGTTTCTGGTCAAGATTTACTAACAAGGGTCACTTAGTAAAATACGCTGAGACGAGTACACGTTGTATATCGAGACTTCGCCAGTGGGAGCCTTTGTCTACAATCCCATAAACCCACATGTGAACCATAGTTGTATGACCAATAGAAGCCATCCTTTTATGCTTGTGTTTGGGACCATCATCATTTGGATTCATTTGGACTTTTTGTCATGAGGTATGAGCTTGTTGGGCCATTTAAACTGGGACGAGTTTGCGTCTTATGAAAATTGGGCCAAAAGTTTCTAAAATACCGATGGGCCACTTTGTGTTTGGGCCCCCTATCATTTGAAGTTGTTTAGCCACATTATCACGAAAGTATAAACCTGTTGGGCCTTTTTCAACTGGGACAAGTTTGCACCTCGCAATGATATGATTGAATACTTTAAAATGATAACGGGCCAAATTGTATGAAAACCTTGATGGGCTTAGAAAGTTCAAACATGGTCCAAATGTGCTAGAAGCATGAGTTCGATATCCGCACTGGCTTTCATCCAGAAAGGATACGCCTTGTTACGACATATTTGCATACTTTTGGATGCTTCCAAGTTCATCCCCACAACCGTGATTACCGAAGGCCCAATTCGTCGTTTCTAGACAATGACATGATCCCATAATCGGCTTAGTCCATGTGGAAAATGGGCGGTCTTTGTCTTTTACCGATGAAAAGGGACCGAGGTAGCCAGGGTTCACCTCGTAGCATAGGAGAGAATGATTTTGTGTACCCCATATCGGTGCATAAGATAAGCAATACCTAGGTCAGAAATGGACATACCACGAGTGCGGGAGAAATAAGGTCGGAAGGATATATTCTGTTTGATTACATCACGTGTTTTATACATCACACGCATGCATATACCATGCTAACTCATAGTTATAGCCGCCATAGATTTCCGTTGGGTTAGAGAGTAAGGAAAACTCGTCAAGAGACCGATAGCGAACATGAGTGAGTTCGATAACGAAGGTTCTCACATGGATCAGTTGGAGACTAATCTCACTAAGATTACCAAGCAGTTGCAAACGTTGATCGCCGCTATGGCCAATATGGCAGCACCCCGCGCAGGAGGGGCATGAAACTCTGATAATGCTAGGCATGAAGAGCTTTCGAACAAGATGAGTGATGATATCCTTGTTTTTGATGGTGACATGGCTGAGTACGCCACATGAAGGGTAACCGGGTCTCAGGCCGAGTCGCAGAAACTCAAGGATCAGGTAGAGTCTATTACCCGCAAGATGAGGGGTAAGCATGGAGATTTGTTAGACTACAATGCAATGACTTTTGAGGAGCAGCTGCCCTCTCAGTTCAAGATGCCCGACATAGCCAAGTTCAACAGGAACGGGGATCCGAGGGTCCATCTCCGACAGTATGTTTCTGTGATGAGTTTGGTGGGTATGTCGAAGCATCAGGTTCAGAAGATGTTTGGGATGTTGCTTAAGAGGGAACCCGTGGTATGGTATCATGGCCTGGAGAGAAAAATCAAGGATGATTGGAGGGCATTAGCAGAAGCCTTTCTGAAACAGTATGTCACGGATTTGGAGATCGACTTGTCACTTCGTGACTTGGAGAATACCAAACAGAAGCCAGATGAGAGCTTCAAAGATTATGTGGATCGCTAGAGGAGCCAACTTTTGAAGATGCAAACTTGGCCCTCGGAGAATGACCATATCAAGATGATCATCAAGGGTACTAAGCCCTCTATTTACGGCAAGCTGAGGAGGATGACCTCTATGATTGGTGACTTCCGACAGTTGAGGGAGACTGTTATGGACGTTAAGGAAGAATAAACTGAGAATAGGAAGTTCTATGGCCAGAATAGGAGGACCATCGGGGGGCCTTCTGAGACCAAGCCCACTACTGCTGAGGTCACTGCCATAAAAAATAGGTGATTCTCCGACCTTGGTAAGCCTCTGTCAAAGGTGCTTGAGAAGTTAAAAGGACAAGGACTCATGAAACCCTTAGAACCTAGACCAATTCCAACCATGTGCCACACTACTTCGACTTAAACCAATACTGCCACTTCCACCAGTAAAAAGGCCATGAAACAGACAACTGGACCCGCCTTAGGCATGAGATCCAAAACCTCATTGACGCTCATAAAATACCCGATCCAGAAAAAGAACAACCCCCCACACTCAGAAATCCTCTACCTAACTACCACTCTGTTCCACCACCCACCTACATGATCAACTCCGGCCTACCCGAAACCTTTGTCCTCCAAACTCTCAACCACCAAGCTTCTTGCATTGGGATAGGGGATAGCAGCAGTGAAGAACCATAGGCTGAGGAAGAAGGCAATGCCGCAAACATTTATTTCCCTGATTTATTTGATTGCAATCCTGCATTTTTAATAATAAAGATATTGATTTTGCCTACTTGTTCATTTCTGTCCTTAATAGTTAAGCATTAGTCTGATGATGAAATTGTTTGCTTTAGGGTGGAACCTTAGAAACGATAAGTGCGAGATGTGCTCTCATCCGATATTTTGAGTGGTTGATCTCGACTAGACTCCCGAGCAATTAATTATAGGATCTTAGCAGTGAAAGCATGAGTAGTCAGCAAGCTGACTAGTTGACGAGAGTGTGGATCAGTGAATGACCGTTTGCTTAGATGTCCATCCTGATTTACTTGTGTTACGATATGTGATATGGTTGGAAATAAAAGAAAAGTCTCTGAAGAATAAAATACAAACCACCTATAACCAATAAACGTGAAGCTACCCATGGGCGAGTATTAGGACCACCATGAAGAGAAATACTACCTTAAAAGCTAGGTGTGTTGAAAAAAAAATCATATCACATTGAGTACGAAGAAGTAATTGCAGAGCATGGTCAAGACATCTAGGTTGGTTTGACCCATTGATCCCATCCTTTGAAACAAAATCATCGAGTTGGCTTACCTAAGGATCAAGCTATAAAAGAACCTTAGTACACACACACTTTGAGTCTGGTTCAGATCATTTTTTCAAACAGTCGGATTTGAGTTTCATCGAGTACTTTGAAGGTTCTCCGGTTTCGACACTGAGCATCATTTGAGGGCAATAATATGAACAACTATTGGGACTATCTCGTAAAAGAGAGTAATATGATATGACAGTATGAGACACTGTATCGAATGATCTACTTTGGACGAGTGCAAGCAATGAAGAACAAAAAGAAAAACCGAGTCTGGGGGCGACCAGTCTACCACCTCGCGAATAAGGGACATAATGGAATCTTGAGTCATGGGATCAAAGAAAACTGAGTAATCACCAGAAGAGAACGGGCAAAAGGAAACTGTAAGCATGCCTAGGGGGCGACCAAAGACATTAGTAGGCGAAGGGCGCCAGAGGGCAATGAAGGCCTAACCCAGCGGAATAGGAAACACATCCATGCATACATGCATACACGTCATATGCACGCAATTTTTGTCTTGTTTTTGTTCGCAGGTTTTGAAGAAAAGGAAAATTTGGCAAAGACAAGCGATTCGGGAACAAGACCCTCAACTCAAATCGGGAACAAGACCCACAACAATCGGGAACAAGACCCGTAACTCAATCGGGAACAAGACTCGCCACTCAATTTGGGAACAAGACCCATAATCGGGAATAAGACCCGTAACTCAATTTGGGAACAAGACTCACAACAATCGGGAACAAGACCCGCAACTCAATTTGGGAACAAGACTCGCAATTCAATTTGGGAACAAGACCCGCAACTCAATTTGGGAACAAGACCCACAACTCAATTAGGGAACAAGACTCTCAGCTCACTTCGGGAACAAAACCCACTCGGTGGTTCGGGAACAAGACCCAGGGGTCGCAGCACCTCGTCACCAAATCAACTCAGTTCGAAGCGTCTCAAAACAACAGGTAAATTCGGCAACAGATGGCAAGCCAGGTAAGTAAAAAATGCATGTATGACTTTGATAAGATTGTCACTGTCACACACTGTACAAGTCCCATCAAAGTGGGGGCGACTGTAGACACTTGCATTTTTTGCATGAAAGCCCAATGATGAGCCTCGTATGGAGGCATTACCCGATAAGTTGCGGAAGTCGCGGGAAACAGACGTCGGAATGGGAAATTCAAAATAAGTACGTCGTCAGAGTTAATTCACATGTTCACTGCATGTGCATTCATTCTGCGTTCGGAAACACGTTCGAACGGTGAACAGATTGCGGGCGTTCGTGTAGCGTCTGGAAACGTGTTTGAACGACCATCGATATTTTTGTTTCACTGTTAGCCTCAACCCAAAATTCACACTAGGGCCACCAAAGCCCAATCCAAATAATTAAAACATTTAAAACACATGTTACAAATTAAATCAAATCCAATTAAAATCAAAATAATATCCTTCCTAATTAAATCAAATCCAATTAAATTAAATTAAATCCAATTAAATTAAATCAAATCCAATTAAAATAAAAAAAAATCCCATTGCTAAATTAAATAAATTCCCATCCTAATTTAACCAAATCCCCACCCAAATTAAAGATATTCCCACCAAAATTACATAATTTATTTCCTTAATAAACTTAATAAAATACATCCCTTTTACTTGATTCATTTCCTTCTTGGAAATCCTAATGCCCCACTATAAAATATAACTTAAACCAACCCTCGTTTTCCCTGAGTTGATTCTCACGGTAATACAACAAAAAAAACAATGCTCACACATACATCACTCTAGCCTTCCTCCCATCTCTCATCAACTCACAAATAGACTCACAACAACCTTAAAAAAAAACACAGAAAACCCTAAAACACACAGCCCTTCTCCTTAGCACACGACACTCACAAAGCCCTATTCACGGATCTCTCCACCCCCACTCACTCACCGATAGTAACAAGTCAAACTCACCTAAACTACAGCACTCGACAAACATACTGAACCTAAAAGACATGCACCCAGACAATACAAGACACGCACAAACTGGCCAACTTCTCGTTTAGCACCCCTTTCACGCACCATACACACATCACACCCTCAGCAGCCCTTCACTTCATGACCAGACACTGAACACCCACACTACACTTAGACATCTCACAGCTCTCACACAACTCTCGGCCTCACCACACAATCAGCAAGACATGTGAAGAGACCAACCAAATCAACAAAGCAAACAACACCGACCAAAAATAACCTGCTGACCGACTACAACTCACCTAAAATAATAGCCACAACTGACCGAAAACAACGATAAAATATAACCCCAAAACAGTGCCCTGTTCCACACAAAAACAGTCTTAAAACAGTGAAGAATTGCAGTCCAAAACAGCAAGGAAAAGTAGTAGAAAAACAGTGAAGAAAACAGCAGAAATGGCAGTCCAAAACAGCAGCAAACCAGAAAAATAACGGAGCATTAACCCTTTCAGCGACGTCCCAACGCACTCCCGAGAAGTGACTTAAAAGGTAAGACCTGACAGCCCCCTTTGTTATATTTAATTTTGTTATCCCGGACACGGCATGCTTGGTTGGACGTGGAATACGTCCAACCGGGCATGCGAAGTCCTACATGAAAAAATGGCACAACCATTGATCACATCTCTTTACTATTCCGTATTTATTTTCAGTCATTTATTTTCCTATAATATTTCGCACTTAGCTTACTATTTATCGGTTATGTTATTTATTATTGTTTCATCACATGCATTATCATATTCCATGCATACATTGAGTTGATGATTACGTGTTATCTCTTGCGGTATATCGGGTGGAAACCCAGACGTAAATTTCGTTGACGAATCCGAATGGACGGTAGTGCGGTCTGTACTTGGGATACAACTCCACGTACCGCTTGAGAAACTTTAAAACACGTGTTACATTTTGGTATTTAATTTTGTTCCGCTATTTATTTTTGATGTGTTGTTTTTTTAGTCATGCATTGATAATTTAATGCTCATGGGCTAACTAGGGTGGATTAAAGGTCCTCTATTCGATGGAAATGCCTGAAGGCTACCTTTACCACGATGTTTTGTCGCGCCTTCTATTATGTCATTTACCCTTTGCATATCATTGCTTTATTTACGCATGCATTGCATTCTAGTGCGCATGGGCTAACTATGGTGGATTAAAGGTCCTCTATTCGAGGGAAATGCCTAAAGGCTACCTTTACCACGATGTTTTGCCGCGCCTTTTATTATGTCATTTACCATTTGCATATCGTTGCTTTATTTACGCATGCATTGCATTCTAGTGCGCATGGGCTGACTAGGGTGGATTAAAGGTCCTCTGTTCGAGGGAAATTCCTAAAGGCTACCTTTACCACGATGTTTTGCCACGCCGAATGAAGTACACTCGATTGAACGAGAAATGTGTTTAATCGGGCATACGAGGTCCTATATTATGTATTTGTTCATTCACGTATGGTTTTGCGTCGTTTCAGATACCATTGTGGTAATCTCGTTCGAACTTGTTTCCGAACGCTACATGAACGTATGCATTCTGTCTCAGTCCATTCGAACACGTTTACGGATGCTACTCGAACATGCATGTGTTTTTTTTATCATACATCAAGTCTTATCCCGTTCGAACGCGTTTCCAAATGCTATACGAATGCGAACATTCTGTCTCATTTCCATTCGAACGCGTTTCAGAACGCTACTCGAACGCGCATGCATTATGCTTTACTATACATCAGTTCTCATCCCGTTCGAGCGCGTTTCCAAACGCTATACGAATGCGAACATTCTGTTCACCGTTCGAACGCGTTTTCAAACGCTACACGAACGCACATACAGTGCACATACTTCTTTTCCTCATATTTCATGCATGTTTGCTTCTTTGATCATTTCTTTTGCACTACAAGATTAATCATATCATTTCATTATTTACGCTTAGACAATCATCATTTATTTATATTTCCGTATTTATCTGCTTAATATGTTCGTGAGATTGTCTGCTTGCCGTTATGTCGGTTTACTTCTCTGCATGCGAACTTAGATATAGGTTGTATGCAAATTTAGATATAGGTTGTATGCAAAAGGGTATTCTTGTATGTGTATGTTGCGTAGACTTGGTTATATTATCGCTTAAATCCGTTCATTACAAGAGGCATAAGTAAGGGACCATTCCGAACCCAACGGTTTGAGGTCTTCCCTTGCAAGGGGTGAGTGCGGCCTTAAATCATTTCCCAGTTCACATTGGGTGGCGACTCCATTTTATTTCTCCGGTTTAGTCCCCCACGGGCTACTCCGTACTCCCGACCGGGCTGCGAGCCCGACACAGCGTCACCCACTTCTTTGTCCTATGCGAGGACTGTGAGATTAATACTTTACTTTGTTTCATAATTATTTTATCATTGTTGTAACAATTTATTTATGCACATTTATATTTACTTTTTTGTTATTTACGTCGTGTGTACATTAAATATTTCATTGTTCATAATCTTAGAATTGATATCTCAAAGAATTTTTAGGATATCCAACGAACCTGTATTTGTACTCATTGGGTGTTAGTTTATCCCGCTGAGTAATTCTAATATATGCGGGACAATCCCAAATCTTTAAATATCTAAGACTTGAATTTCTACCGTACCATATCTGATATGAGGTTGTGGAAACTGTTTTCGATGGAACTCTATTAAGTATATGGACAGCAGTAAGTAAAGCGTAACCCCAAAGATTATATGGAAGATTTGTATAGCTCATCATAGATCGTATCATATCCAATAAAGTATGATTTCTCCGCTTAGAGACACCATTATATTGAGGAGTTCCTGGAGAGCTATATTGGGCTAGAATCACATTCTCCCTTAAATAACATCTGAAATCGTCACTCGTGAATTCACCACCTCGATTTGATCAAAGGCACTTGATGAATTTCACGGTTTGTTTTTCAACTTCATTTCGGAATATTTTGAATTTATCAAATGTTTCTGATCTATGTATCATCAAATTGACATATTCATATCTTGACTTATCTTATGAGAAAGTCATGAAATAAGTTGAACCATCATGATTGGCATGATTTAATGGACTACACACATAACTGTGTACTAGTTCCAATAAATCTTCAACATGGTGTCTAAAACAAAGAAATAGAGCCTTAGTCATTTTCCTTTGGATACATGACTCAGAAATCGGATAATGATGTAAGGTAAGATCTTCAATCAAACCATCTTTAATCAATTAAGACAAACGCCTAACACTTATGTGGTTCAATCTCATATGCCATATTTCAGTATTATTTAATTCAGATCTTTTACTTGTATTTTCCACTATATTAAAGACATCTCGATAAGTTTCCAAAACATAACGACCGTTAGATAAATAACATTCACATATCAAATAGTTATCTGTATCATATAAACATAAAAGCATAATTTTTAAGTTTATTATATATCTCTCTTTATCTAATATCGGTAACAATAATATCTGTCTAATAAGATATGGTAAATAAGAACAGTCATGTAAATTAATTTACATCCATTAGGGAGATCTAGAACAAATGTTCATATGGCATTGACATCTAAAGTCTCGTCACTGCCAACTCTAAGCTGGATCTCCCTTTTGTTGAGCATTCTTTTAACTCTCATGACTTGCATGGAGTTGAAAATATGAGTGGGACTACCGGTGTCTAACTGTTAGGGTTGGTGCTCTGAGTGCCAATCCAGATCGTATTTATGTCCGATTCATAAATACGAGCAATTCTATTTTCCATAATATTACTAATTTAATGGTAGTACCCATGTCTTTTATACACTTATTCAATCTAATTACGATTAGATATTTGATTATGATTAGATCGAAACTAAATCTGGTTTAGTGATACGTGTATATTAGATAAAGACCCTAGGATTTACAATATAGTACGCAGTTACAACGTAGTTTGTAATTGACATTGGGAAGCACACTATAAGATGTATATCCTTAAATAAAGTTCCTGGTCAAGATTTACTAACACGGGTCGGTTAGTAAAATCCGTTGAGACCAGTACATGTCGTATATCATGACTTGGTCCGATGGTTTATCACAGTGAACCATGAGTCTCGGGAGACTCGTATAGACATGTAGGTATTTATTTGATAATACACTGAATGACTGATTGAAGATTTCCTAATAGATGGTACACCAACATCAATAGGAATCTTCTCGACTTGAGCGAGCATAGTGGTCCTTTGACTTGAGATACCACAGTGGGATATATGAGTTATCCTCCACACTTTGATGGCTGTCACGTCACCGATCTATTTAGATCAGACCTCCACTTGTTCGTTGGGTGTGGACTGATGCTCATGATATCCATTGCGTATCAAGATAGGATCTGTCAGTCCTGTGTACATGGCATAGTCATCCAGCACGTGTTTACGATCTAGTAAATCCATGGCCGTGGTATAACTTCGAAAATTAGTTCTGAGTGTTATTTCAAGATCATAAATTGAAAGTCGACTATATTATACCGAATAGATTTGACGTTTTCATATTTATCACATGTATAATACGGATAGCCTGTGACGGAGGGATTATAAGTATGCAATGACCTCAACATGCATAGTTTATCGAGATTATCCATGGTCGTCATAATCCATGAGTGGGTGGATTATGGACACGAAATTGGATTTCGTGACGGATAAACCTAAACTTAGAGAGTCTCACAATATGAAGTGTACCCGTTGAGCACTTGGGCAACTCGATATGAATAATAAGGATTATTCATAATACTTCACCGGATTAAATGAGTTAATTCGGATCATTTAATCGGTTAAACGATAACACATGCATATGGGCAATTTTAGTCAATCGTAATTATTGTGTATTTGTATTTGATACATAATACGACTAGATACACATTAATTAATCGTCAAATGAGATTTTGACACATGCCATAAATATATGTATTTGTTATTTATTGTAAATAAAATACATATATAATAATAATTACATTAATTAATTATTTGGATATTTAATTGTTAAATATTTGAATTATTAATTAATAAACTTTTTCCACAATTGTTATGGAATTTGTCCAATTATTATTGGTCAATATGGCATGTTTCAATTACACTTTATTTGTCCAAATTTGATTTGTTATTATAAAGTGTAAATTGATTTAATTGGATTAAATTTATTTTTTGGACAAAAATGCCCTCAAGTGTCGGTCAAGACATTTTAAAAGAAAAAAAAAATATTGTTTCCATCATCTTGTCCTCTCCAATGCCGTGAGCTTCGTGAAATAAATGGGTTTCAACTTTGCTTGAAGAATCCATGAAGAACCAAAGGAAAATTCAAGAATAAAGCTAAGGAATTGGAGGATTTAAGGTAATCTACCATAACCCTAAGCTTGGAAATTTAGTTTTTTTTTTCTTGAGTTGTTAGAAGGGTTCTAGGGTTCCTTTGATTCTGAATTTTTTGGGGCTTTTGTTTGTGGATGATGGAGATGAAAGTGAAATGCATGTGTGAGGTAGTATTGGATGGAATTAGTGTAATTAGTATCCAATTTAGTCATTTGATGACATGTTGCCATTCTAGAGTGTTATGACCACTCTTGTAATGCCTGGAATTGTTCTTGGGTGGTTCATGTGTGGTGACTTTGGTTGGTGTTATGATTAATTAGATTAATCTTGAAAATTTGGATTTAAAGCATGAAAATTGTTAAATTTCGGTTATGGATCAGATCTGATGAAACTGGAAATTTTGTGATGAATTTGATGTCATATTAATGTAATGGATGTGTTTTGGGAGTTGGAACAATTTTCGGAAAGTGTTTTGGAGTTGAAATAAGCAAAAACGGCCAAAAATGGCGTTACCGGGTGACTTGAGCAAACCGGATGTCGGCTGTCCAAACAGTGAGTTCATCACTGATTGGGCAGCCCATGAACTGCCCCTAACACTATTGGGGCTGACCTGGGTAGTCCCCATATGTGTTGGGTGGTCGGTTCGGTCAAAAACACATATTGCGTCATTTTACGGAAAAATATTTTTCGTAAAAGTTTCGCGACGTTTCATATATATTTATGTCGCTATTTGATATCGAATAAATAGGTTTAGGTGAAATATGAATAAATTATTCATATTAAATATTGAATAATTTATTCGGTAATTTGAAAAAGTTTTAAATTACGATTTCGCCCGTACCGCACTTCCGCTGCGCCCAACGCCCAAAATCCCAACAAAAATAGTATCAGAGCAAGTCTGATGCTTCATCCATTACATTATTCATGCTTGATATTTGATATTTAATCCAATTTTAATGTTCGCACATGCTTGCAATCTATATTTGTTTCTTGACTTTTCGATTCCACACTAACGAAAATATAACGGAAATTTAATTGTTAAATTGAGTTATGTTTTCTATAGGTAGAATTGAATTTTTTAGAAAATGATTTAGATTAAAATTCTGCATTTGATGTAGAGTATAGCTTCCTGAGGAAAATCCCCGCTCAAAAATAAGGCTATAAAGTGACATGTATTGGATATATGTTTCTTGGTCCGTCTTGTCAGTACGGTTTATGGGTATCTTTCTATAACTGCATCTGAGATCGTGCCAAAGCTGTGAAGGTGTAGGTTATGGGATTTTATCCATGCCGGTTGTATATTAATACTAGACAAATTCAAGTGAAAGTGGAAATCTTGAACGTGCTAAAGCTGTCATAACGAGAAACGGTCAGAATCAAAATCAGGAGTCACTGGTGAGTGATTGACAATGAGTTGTCTACCTAATGAATATACGTAGGCGAGATCGTGCCAAAGCTTTGAGTCGAAATATATTCATGGGATCCTACTCTTACTATGGAATTCGATTTAATTATCGAATTCCTGTTCTCCGTTGGGGATTATGGTATTACGTAAATTAGTGGGAGACACTGCTGGGTTAAAAATCCATAACCTAAGCAGTGTGTAATTTTATGGAAAATTCTGCTTCGTTTTCCTTTTATTCTATATTGTTTATAGAATTATACTTCTAATCCACTGCATGCTTATTACATGAATAGGTTTTCTGACTTTACTTATGGTTCGTAATTCTAGAATAGGTTCTAGAAAGACATTAGACTTAGATATTGTTAGATTAGTTCAAACCATCGAGAACTGTTGTTCCGATTTCCTTATAAATCAAGATGGTTAGTGACTTAGTTTCTAAGTCACGATTAGGTAATCTAAATAGATATCTGTTTTAGGATATAATAGTCTTGAAACAATTATTTCTTATGCAGTAAGAATTGACTTGAATTAGTTAATGTCTCGAGATTCTTGACTGGCATTAAGAAAATCCATTTAGTATTTGTTTATCTTTTAATGATGTTTCTTCATTTTTAGTGACTTTTAGAAGTCGCGTGTCTGACACAGTTTGTTAATCAATTATTTAAAATCGTTGTGAATAATTGAACGCAAATTATAAAGCTTGAGAAAGGAGATATGTACAGTTGTGTACAGAGAATATCGACTCTACAAGACGACAACTGTAGGTATTGGATACCAGATCTCCCGTCTAGTTATTTAAAATAATATTTAATAACTGTTTTGATATTTGATATTAGATTTTGTGACTATTGGATAGTTACGTGTTCTGTATAAACAATTGTTACATATTTTAATATGACTAATAGTGTCATTAATAAAAAGATAAACATTAAGAAAATATTCGATAGAGTAAATAACTGAGAACTATGCTTTATGAGATTTTATGATAAAAGAATTAGATGCTTATTTCGTATGGTAAATGTGATCTGATACGATATCACACCACATATCTTTATCAATTTAATGAATATTGTATTCAGGATGTGATTAAATCTCATTTAACCAAAGATCGTCACTAGACCACAAGATTCATTAAACTGATACATTGGATGTATTTAGTTTAATGAATTAGAAATTGCCTTAGATAGTTTTCTTTACTCCGTAACTTAGTTAATGAATTGTCATGACTCAGTTACGTGTTTCTAATAGAGAACATGTTGAACGTCTTGAATGGTTCGAGAACTTTCAATATGTCTCTAATGAAACACAGATAGAATATTTTGAATAGTTCAATGATATTCTATTTGTAGTGTTGAAAACTATATCTTTGGAATTCATTGTGAGTCTTTGAATTGTTCAAAGATGTTTGATATGATCAAACATATGAATTTAAGGCAATTTGTTCTAAAGTTATTTAATGAATGTGATTCTTGCTCAATATTAAACTTCCACGATTTCATTTTGATGGAATTGGTCAGTGGGAATAATCGAATCTTATATGATTTGATTCGTTGATATTGAGTGTTACCGAATTAGTTTTCAATACCCTTGGGGTTATGCTCCAGTTACACTAATTCATCTTTTTAATTACTGTTCCATTCGTTCATACTGTTACGTATATGATATGTATAGTAGAAAATTCTAATCATGAAAGGTTTGAGATTTGAAACTTTCTTTTGTATAATGGTTATATAATGAAAAGCACTTGTGCCCCAGAGGTATAAGTAAAAGATTTATCATTTATTCTATTTAATGGAATATTGTATTCTATTTTATAGAATATCTTTTCTACGATCCCGAGTACTAACATTGTTTTGTTTTTTGGTGGTTAACATTGGATGTTGACGATTGCAGAAACGACTTGACTTAGTGAAGTCAAATGTGAGAATGATAAACTATAAATGGAACTACATAATTAATAAGATGAAAAGACCCTTAGACATCTACCGTATAAGTCCAATATGATGTCAGAATCATTTACAAAGTATTTGATACTTAATGATTCTGTTGTTTTCTTATCGAAGAAAATTATCCTAAAACTTTTAGTATGAGCGATATTTGATATCGATTTCAGAAATTACCATTGAACCATAGATCTAAGATTGTTCATAGCTTACAACGATCAAGTTTTAAACTTGATTAGGCTTTCATTATGAATCATTCATAAAATGTGTAAATTGTTTACGCAGCAAAAGCAAAGTGAGCTTGATAAAGGTTTGACCTTTATAGTATGACAGTGAGAAAGGTTATGCTCAGTAGTCTATTGTAGATTCTGAGAAAACTTGTCTCTAGTCGTACTAATTGAATAGTTAAGGATCTATTGGTTAATGTTAATATTAAACTATGTATTTTGGCTAAAGAATGCAAAGTGGCGTTCTTGAGTAATTTCTTTGAATGAGAGATCCGTCGTGATTTCTTTGTTTGAAGAGTTCATTCTAGAATGGCCCTAGAGTCTGTATTATGCTAAGATCACAGTTTGATATACTAGCTTATGGAGCCTATTGTAGACTCAGATAAGTTTTCCGGAAATCCATGTTCTCTGATTTTGATACAGTCGGATTGTCTGATTTTATCAAAGTATAGAGAATACATATTTGTTAATAGGGTCAGTGGGAGCGTACAAACTTCTTTCTAGCATTTTATATATCATAAGTCTTCTTTTCTCCGTGAAAGCAGTGGGAGTAGTCTTTGTTATTTTGATATAAAGTTTTATATATGATATAAAACTAAAAGACTAGTGAGATACTCCCATTAGTCACATATTAGATATGATCTAATAAAAGACACAGTAAGACTATCTGTATGACAGTTAGTATAACTGTTTGACAGTTAACGCGTCTTTTATATATATAGTATTCATCTTTCGTAAATGATGATTCCTTTGTCGAAAGTGATATTGATTATAATGTCTACTCAATCTTATTAATCATATGATGATGGCATGATGAATATTGTATTGTCTGCGATTATAGATATCAATTTAATCATAATTGTTACGAGTTATTTTGATATGCTGCAGACCATATGATGGATCTTGAAACATGTTCTTTGTGATCTTTGAGATATTAAGAACGAGTTTCTTATTCATGGAGAATTTAGTCTGCAACTATAAGGTCAGATTTGTTTTTATTTTAATTATGACATTAGATGGTTTATATTATATAAAGTCAGAAAAGATGCAGTGGGAGTGTCACTGTTGATTCTACTTAACTACTGTGGAATCAGTTGCAATTATGAAGTATTGACTTATGAAGTTGCATAGTGACCTCATAGATAGAAGTCTTCGTATTAGTGTAGTGCTTGCGGTTGTCTCATAGTATTTGGATTTAATTTCTAAATACATTGACAATCAGTAGCTAAAGCAGAATAAGGATATAACGTCTGAGTCATATTGATGTGGAATTTGGATTCTACAAAATATGAATGATGATGGCTAAGGAAAACGGTTGGGTTTGTTGGACAAACTCAATTTATAAAGCAGACTTACTTGTTGTTGCCTTCCTTTTGAGTGCTAGGTGAGCTCTTGAGGGCCATGAGTATGTGATATACATTGAGATGTATATATGATACCGTGGATTGGAACTAGAGTAAGTGGGAGAAATTGTTAGGGTTGGTGCTCTGAGTGCCAATACGGATCGTATTTATGTCCGATTCATAAATACGAACAATTCTATTTTCCATAATATTACTAATTTAATGGTAGCACCCTTGTTTTTTATAATACATTATTCGATCTAATTAAGATTAATCGAAACTAAATCTGGTTTAGTGATACGTGTATATTAGACAAAGACCTTAGGATTTACAATATAGTGCACATTTATAGCGTAGTTTGTAATTGACATTGGGAAGCGCACTATAAGATGTATATCCTTAAATAAAGTTCCTGGTCAAGATTTACTAACACGGGTCGGTTAGTAAAATCCGCTGAGACCAGTACATATCGTATATCGTGACTTAGTCTGATGGTTTATCCCAGTGAACCATGAGTCTCGGGAGACTCGTATAGACATATATGTGTTTATTTGATAAGACACTGAATGACTCACTGAAGATTTCCTAATAAACTGTACACCAACGTCAATATGAATCTTCTCGAGTTGAGCGAGCATAGTGGTCCCTTGACTTGAGATACCACTGTAGGATATAAGAGTTATCCTCCACACTTTGATGGCAGTCACGTCACCGATCTATTTAGATCAGACCTCCGCTTGTTCGTTGGGTGTAGACTGATGCTCATTATATCCAATGCGTATCAAGATAGGATCCGTTAGTCTTGTGTATAGGGCATAGGCATCCAGCACGTGTTTACGATCTAGTAAATCTGTGGCCGTGGTATAACTTGGAAATTAGTTCTATGTGTTATTTTGAGATCGTAAATTGAAAGTTGACTGTATTATACCGAACGAATTTGACATTTTCATCTATATCTCAGGTATAATACGGATAGCCTGTGACGAAGGGATTATATGTATGCAATGACCTCGACTTGCATAGTTTAGCGAGATTATATGTGGTCGTCATAATCCATGAGTGGGTGGATTATGGACACGAAATTGGATTTCGTGACGGATAAACCTAAACTTAGAGAGTCCCACAATATGAAGTGTACTCGTTGAGCACTTGGGCAACTCGATATGAATAATAAGGATTATTCATAATACTTCACTGGAATAAATTTGTTAATTCAGATCGTTTAATCGGTTAAACGATAACACATGCATAGGGGCAATTTTAGTCAATCGTAATTATTGTGTATTTGTATTTGATACATAATACGATTAGATACACATTAATTATTCGTCAAATGAGATTTTGACACATGCCATAAATATATGTATTTGTTATTTATTGTAAATAAAATACATATATAATAATAATTACATTAATTAATTATTTAGATATTTAATTGTTAAATATTTGAATTATTAATTAATAAAAATTTTCCATAAATATTATGGAATTTGTCCAATTATTATTGGTCAACATGGCATGTTTTAATTACACTTTATTTTTCCAAATTTGATTTGTATTATAAAGTGTAAATTGATTTAATTGGATTAAATTTATTTTTTTGGATAAAAATGCCCTCAAGTGTCGGTCAAGACATTTTAAAAGAAAAAAAATATTTTTTCCATCATCTTGTCCACTCGATTGCCGTGAGCTTCATGAAATAAATTAGTTTCAACTTTGCTTGAAGAATCCATGAAGAATCAAAGGAAAATTCACGAATAAAGCTGAGGAATTGGAGGATTAAAGGTAATCTACCATAACCTTAAGCTTGGAAATTTAGTTTCTTGTTTCTTCAGTTGTTAGAAAGGTTCTAGGGTTCCTTTGATTCTAAATTTTTTGGGGCTTTTGTTTGTGGATGATGGAGATGAAAGTGAAATGCATGTGTGAGGTAGTATTGGATGGAATTCATGTAATTAGTATCCAATTTAGTCATTTGATGACATGTTGCCATTCTAGAGTGTTATGACCACTCTTGTAATGCCTAGAATTGTTCTTGGGTGGTTCACGTGTGGTGACTTTGGTTGGTGTTATGATTAATTAGATTAATCTTGAAAATTTGGATTTAAAGCATGAAAATTATGAAATTTCGGTTCTGGATTAGATATGATGAAACTGGAAATTTTGTGATGAATTTGATGTCATATTAATGTAATGGATGTTTTTTGGGAGTTGGAACAATTTCCGGAAAGTGTTTCAGAGTTGAAATAAGCGAAAACGACGAAAAATGGCGTTACCGGGTGACTGTTGAGCCAACTGGGTGACGGCTGGCCAAACAATGAGTTTGTCACTGTTTGGGCAGCCCATGAACTGCCCCTAACACTATTGGGGCTGACCTGGGCAGTCCCCATAAGTGTTGGGTGGTCGGTTCGGTCAAAAACACGTTTTACGTCATTTTACGGAAAAATATTTTTCATAAAAGTTTCGCGAAGTTTCATATATATTTATGTCGCTATTTGATATCGAATAAATAGGTTTAGGTGAAATATGAATAAATTATTCATATTAAATATTGAATAATTTATTCGGTAATTTGAAAAAGTTTTAAATTACGATTTCGTCCGAACCGCGCTTCTGTTGCGCCCATCGCCCCAAATCCCAACACTAACACCCAACCACTATTTGCATATAAGCCTAATGAGATGTCAATAATAGGAAAAATACAAAGCGTGCATGAGGTTCCTGCTTTTCCTTTCAGCTTTGGACAATCATGTTTCCAGTGTCCACACTTCTGGAAATATGGACATGCATCATGAGTTACATGCGGTCTTGCATTTTATTTCTTAGAGACTTTCTTATTATTTCCCATTTTTAATCTTCTTAGACTTCCTAGAAGTCTTTGAAGAGCTTGCTCTACCATGGAGGTATAAAACGTACTTTTATTTCTTCAAATCATGTTCCGCCCTGTGCAATATGTTATGAAGCTCTTCATATGTGGCTTGCATCAAATTCATCACAAAACCAGCATATGTACCAAGTAAAGAAGACAGAATCAGATTTTGGCCTAGCCTTTCATCTATCATCATGTCATATCGTTCCAAATATCAGATCTGGTCAATCATGTTCAAAACATGAATACTAACTGCTCATTCATCCTTGAACGTAGCATGGAAAAATTCCTTAGACCTCTATATATCTCAAGTTCTTGATTTAATTCGAATAACTCCTTGAGTGTTCTCATAATGCTCCAAGTATTTGTTACATCTATGTATGGTCTAAGCAAATCATGAAAAATTTCGACAGACATTGGATTGAGCTTCATATAGCTCAATCATTTTAACTCTAATATAATACGGTTGTTCATCTCCTACTCTAAGTAGTTCGAGGCTCTTTTCAGTTTATTGGAATCCTAAAGCCGTGCAAATGGATTTGCGGCAACCTTCTACAAGACAACAATTAAACACTAGCAGAATATTTTCATTTCAATATAAAAACACTAATACGATTATGGATTTTAAATTTATTAGTGTTCTTCCACTACTTTACGTAATTTTGTAATCTCCCTTAATGGAAAAATAGAATTTTGACAATCAATTTCATAGCAAGAAGTGGATCACAAGACATTTACTCCAGCCACATAATAATGATGGTCTTTGCCTTCATAAACTCAGTAGGTAAACCTCAAAGGTCAATCATATCTATATGACTCCTAAGTTCATTCCTGAACCGTTTCTTATCCTCACAATAATGACAATATTGGATTAAGACGTGTTTCATATGTATACTTGTCAATGTGCACAAATGAGCTTCGTAAGAACACCCTCATAATAATGATGGTATTGGGTGAGTATGTCAACTTATCACGCTAAATCTAATATTTTATTGGAGCGACCTAAGTTTCAACCACTTATACCCTCACAATAATGACGGTGTTGGGCATAAGTAATAAAAACTCATTCATCTCTGTATTGACAAGACAGACCATCCAATAATGCTCCAATATAATTAATACTATTATTTAAGATATAGTAATCACCTAATCACGAGAGTTTTATGACAATTAAGTCATTTACATGTTTGTGTTAAAAAATAATAATTTAAAACATGTAATGCATATCTAATATGATTTATGCATAATTAAATTAAAATTACAGAGGCATAGATTCAAATACATGTCAAACATACAACATGTATTGCGTAGTTAAGACCTGCTCCGATACTTTTCTGTTGGGACGGGTGTGGGACCCCTAGGGTCAAATCGTTGCCCCCACAGCGGAAAATGGGTCTTACCCCTCGTAATTGAGCATGGATATATTTTAAATAATTTAATCAAATATTTTCAAAAAAAATATAAATTTATTCTAAATACGCACATGCGTAAATTTTGAATCCAAAACACAAACCAAATTAAAATCCCATAATGAAGTGACTCGTGAATAATTTTGGGTCACTCAAAGGTGGTCAAGTGATTCTAGAATAATAGCCATAGCTCCAAGCTTTCATCTAGAGTTCTAAACTCTAATTTTATGTTCCATGTCTAATATGAACATATTAGACCCAATCACAAGCATATTATGTTTATGATTCCAAAGCATCCATACACAGATCATTAGCCTAATTTCAACTTCAAGCTATGTTATTATGTATCCAATACATAATACATCACTATATGTTTCACTAATGATAACTACTCACTAATGAAAACATAACTTTAGATAAGATCAAACTTACCTAGCAAGCTTGATTCCAAGATCCAATATTCTTCTCTTTGTTGAAATGTTGTGGAGAACTTCCAAAACTTCTCTCACAAAAATTTTACTTAGGTTAATATTTCTTTCTTTTGCTTAATTCTTGTTCTAGCTTACTTGCTTCATTAAAAACTTACTCAAGCTTGTCTTTTATAGTGAAGCTTATGTAATATTTAATTAATAAAAGTTATAATTAACTTTTATGTGGCCTTAATCCAATTTGTCCAAATATGCATGATTAGATGTGACTAATCACATTTGTGTAACATCCCCAGTCCGGGAGATGCTACCGGCAGGGAATAGGCCGTATTATTCCCATAAGACACTAACTTCTAATAATGAACTACTAATACTTTTTCCTCTATCAAAATCTTATGTATGGGACCGATGCTCAATCTCGACAATAAGAAACGAAAACTCAATGTTAAAGAATGTATACTCAGTAATACTTGCTCTATAACTTTAAAGATATACATTTTTATACTTATACAACAACTGATACAATGTCAATGATTGACACATGACTTCTTTCTGACTCTAGCGGAGCCCTTTCTCTCTCTGACTTGACCAGGTGGACTAAACCCACTAGTGACTTCCATCAGTATTGTCCCCTTGAGCTCGTCCTCCAGAACTACTTGCAAAATAAAACACTGGAAATGGGGTTAGATCGTTTAAACTATCTAAGTCAGTGTACGATTTAAAATGAATATTGAAATACTATTATGAAAATGTTTGATTCTAAAACCAAGATTATTTCGAGAAATAACTTTATATGAAAACCTTTTGCTTGTTTGAAAACTCTAAACTATTTTCAGAAGATCTTGTCTGGAATCTCTTTTATAAAACTTATCTTTTCTGAAAATCTCTTATAAAACTATTGTTTCTCAAAACTTTCCTTTCTAGAAAACTTCTCTCTGAGATTTATTTCTGAAATTTGCTTTTGAAAATCTGGTTTTATAAACTTATATCTGAAAGATTTGTTCTGAAAATTATTTCTGAAATGTTTGTATCCTGAAAACTGTTTCTATAATCTGATCTCTGAAAACTATTTTCTAAAAACCTGATATCTGTCTCTGAAAAACCTGACGCATGGGGACGTTACATATCATCGTCCCCCCATACGTCTAACTAGAGCCAGGAGTGCAAATCCATGACATTGAGGTGTTACGTGTCGCCGTCCCCCAAAGCATGCAACTATTGTCCCTGAAACTAGTGGTCTTGGGACGTTATGTATCATCATCCCCCAAGCCAATGAACTAGAACTGGGGGTGCGGATCTATGCTACCCTCCAAGCTCTGAAACTAGGATCTAGGGGAATCTGTCATCCCTAGTCCTGAACTAGGATCTGGGGGTGTTACGTATCGTTGTCCCCTCTAGTCCTCTACATGTGCACATGTCATCCGTCAATTCCATGTCTGTATCTAGTTACATATTGAGGTGGGTTTTTCCCCCATGCCACGAAAATCATAAAATCATACTTTGAAAATATTTCTTTCTCAAACATATCTTAAATCATAATTTTTCATGAAATAACTGCAATAAAAATCATCTAACACCCTAAAAGCGTAAAAATAAGTTTGATATGTAAAAATACATTACAAAAATCAACTTTAAAAAAGAGTGTCCACTCATAAATTTGGATTCTGGCTGGTGTTTTGCCACACGTCGAAGGGAATTTCAGTTCCTTTGAGGATCTAAAATCGGTAATTTGGTTAGACTATGAATCTGGGGACATGCTTTAGAACTAGATTAAGTTTCTTAATTCAATTATTCTATAATTGTCTCGTGGTGTAAAATACGTACAACGTGTCACAATGTGTAAATATGATATGATATAAAACCCTCAGGGTGGTCTCTAACCCTTAAAGTTGAAAATGAAACGGGACAAAAAAAAATTTGCCCCGCGTCACGATGTCAGGCCTGGCGCATCGCAACATGCATGAAAACAGAACCAAACAGAGGACATGCTCTGTATCGCATCACGACGCCGGACTCTTCACGTCACGACGTGAACCAGATCAGAGCCGAGAATAAGGCTTCTATTTTGAACGCGTCGTGGCGCTGAATGATTTGTGTTGCGACGCGAACCCATTTCCAGGGCCTGTTTTCACTTCTTCATGCCATTCTCAAACAATTCCCATGCCTTTAAGCTAGGATCAACACATAGACACTTTCCCAACATCAAAACTCATCTAATATCACCACTCATACACACCCCATTATCTAGAATCATTCAATCACCAAGGATAATATCCTCATCAAATTCAAACACAATAAACTCATTACATGTTAATACTCTCCAAACACTTCTCAAAATGCATGTTATCAACTAATCCAAAACCAATTATGCTATTCTCATTATTAGGGTAACACAATGTACGAAATTAGGGCTTCATTTTCTTTCCAAAAATTAAAATTAGAAAGAAGAAAAGAGAATATACGGCTTACTTGTCATGTGATATGCTTGAAAGCATTACCAATTACATTCAAAGGTGGCATTAGATAAAAAGAAAATGAGAAAGCTTCCCACATCTCCCTCACGTTTTTGGCTTCCAAGGAAGATGGATGAATAGTGCTCTATTTATAGAGCAATAGCTGATTTGTTTTGTTGCAAATGAGTCATCCACATTTTGCCACATCTCCAAAATCTAGTTAATTCTAGAATTTACTATAGCAGCCGCGGAAATTATGATTTTAACCTGTTTTTGGTCCGAAATTGGAAAAATAGTCAACATGGAAGTTGTAGGTCTTGGTCGTAGCTTTCTGACGATATAAAAATCATAAAAATCGAAGAAAATGTTAGGGCCCGATTACTAAAGACTATTCGGAATGAGTCGTAAGCTAAGTTCCACGTCGAAATTTCAAGGGATTTACCGAAGGTCCCAAATGCCATTTTATGAGCACGTACTTGCTCGAACATAATACATATCAAGTATTATACCTATGTACTGTAATAATCATCAGGTTCTAGTAGCGTGCAAGTCGCCGGGGTCACCGGATGTTACACTTTGCCTACCACTTGATTTAATCCAATTAAATTTAGACAAAGTTTAACCAATTGATTAGTTCATTATCTACCACTTTGATTTAATCCAATTAAATCAAGCCAAATACACCTATTATTACATATTTTTATAATTATCAAAATATCCTCAAATAGTATAGATATTTATACAATTACAACAAAATCCTTTGTGTGATTTTGGATTAATCCAATTAATCCAAATGGATCAAGTAAATAATTAATATTATCCAATAATATTTAATTACTTTATTTGATAATTATAATATCAAATATTATTTATTATCAAACATCATGGGCTACCTAAGTGCTCAACGAGTACATTTCATATTGTGGGACTCTCTAAGTCCAGACAAGTTCATCATATAAGCCTAGCTTATATATACTCAATTCGACCACCTCCAAATTCGTAAAGAACACGAACGACCTTTATGGACTATATAAGTCGAGTGCATCACCTATGTTTAACAATCTATCTCTCGAAGGCTATCTGAGTTGTGCTTAGGAAACATAGATTATATCATCAAGTTTTCAAGGCGCGTATCTCATATTGTCGACATACCCATTATTCTTTACAACTAATCAGAACACCATTTCTGATATATGCGATCAACCCTAGGTGATCAGCTTTGGCCAATGCCTTAAGAATCGTGACTTACTCACATGGATACCTAAACCTCTTATGGTACACATATAGACCGACGGTTCCTATCTTGATACGCACTTGATTAAGGAGTGCATCGGTCCACATCCAACGAACATCAGCGATCAGACCGTGAAAGGTCTCTAACATACATGTCATCAAATTATGGAGGGTCACACACAAAATCAATATTATCATGTAGTCAAAAGATCACATATGCTACTTGACCCGATGAGATTCCTATTGGTGGTAGTGTGTGCTTTCCAACTATTAGGAATCACTTATGAGTCATTCAGTATTCACTCCAACGAATGCCCACATGTCTATACGAGCTTCTCTTACTCATGGTACATTAGGTTAAACGATTAGAACCCCAATTCTAATATACGACATGTGCTTGTCTTTTAGGTTATAAGAATTCGACCGTATTTCAAAACCAATGACTAAGAATTTCTACTTTAAGAATAGTTTATAATAGCAATACCATCACAATGTCGGACCACCCAATATCCAGTATTACTATATGACTATCGAAAGAGGCTTATGAATAATTTAGTGTTCTAAGTTAATAATTCGTAACAACCCAATCAAACAGAAAGTGTATGAGCTTATTATCGGTATGCTTAAGTGAAATTGCAACCCTAGGTTCTTCTATCTATAAGGTTTCCCAATGTGTGTTATTTAATTTTTATTTACTCTTCACTTAAATTATTAAATCAACTATTCTTCTTAATAGTTTAGTTTAAGTTAAGTATGTTATTCTTGATATTAATAAAATAAATATTAAGTCTATATGGGTTTGACATCTGACTAATAGTAATATATATGTAGAAAACAGATATCCTAGTCTGAAAATCATTTAGGGCGTCGTTGGGACAACACTCTACTTCGACGTAAGAAGGGCTAAAAGTCCATAATTTAGAGAGATCCAATGAGGGGATTGAAGAGCAAGAAGAGGAGATGAAGGTGGTGACATCTAAATATGAAGAAATTCGATTCAGGTTTTATCTTCTAGTTTTTCATCAAAATCTTATGATGTTCAATATGTTCTTGACTCCATTTTAATTGTTCTTTTATTTAATCATGAACTAATTTTTTTTTCTAGAGGATGATGTAGCCTATGCTTGAACCTATGTGTTTGATTGCCAATTAATTATTATTGAGTTTTAATTCAGTTTATTTATATTTTTTTGTGTTTAATACTTCTGGTTTGCTGGCCACAAATTAGATGATTCCATATTTAGAATATATCACTCAGCAGAGAAGATTTTGAATAAGATTTAGAAAATATAACTGACCGGTGCGTAATCACAGGCGTATTACGCAAGCGCACGTATCGTTCAAGTAGTATAAAAAGTATCGATCCCACGAGGACTTAATACCTAATCTATTAATTTTATGAGGTCAAATGATTACTAGTATCTAACAGGTTGTTTGATTGATTTGAAATGGTGATGATTCTAAATTTAAAAACAAGTAAATAAAATTGCACGAAAGTAGGTTTAAGAAAATTCAATATTAGGAAACTATCTAGGGTTGTGAATCTTTCTAATATCTTTTAAAAGATGAAGTGGTTATTTCATGGTTGTGTAATAAATCGGTTTACTAACCTGGAACACTAAATTATGCAAAAGCCTCTGTCGATGGTCAGAGGCAAATACCCAGTTTAATCCAATTGAACCATATGTCTATGTCAACCAAATTACCTGGATTCATTAAGTTTAAGTTCCAATTATGGCTACCCCCGCCCGACAGGTATATGTCTATCCTGTAAGAAAATCTATTAAAGGGTTATCTATCCTCAAGGAAGATCATGGGCTATTAAGTCTAAGGCTGAAACCTAAAATTCATTTGTCAAGTTTATTTTAGATTTACCACATCAATCTTATTGGTGATCAGACAACAAAAAGCATTAAACTTAAGACTTAATAAGTAAACCTTTAAATTACCCAAACTATAAAATAACCCCTTATAAACCGGTGATATTAGAATTCATCACAACCCCAGATAACTGGCTTAGTTACGACACATATTTACGGGTAGTAAAAACTTAAATAAAATAAAAGATATAAAGTAAAATCTTAAAGTAAATTGCTGAAAAGTAAATGACGGAAAGTAAATGCTGAAATTAAATACTGAAAATTAAATGCTGAAAAGTAAATGCTGAAAGTAAATTATTGAAAAGTAAATGCTGAAAGTAAATTACTGAAAGTAAATTGCTGAAAAGTAAATGCTGAAAGTAAATTGCTAAAAAGTAAATAAAGTAAAAGTACAATAAAAGAAAATACTGAGGTAAAATGATCCACTTTTATTACTTCTATTTTAGATATCTCCCTTAATATAATATATTAACTTTGCATGATAATTACCAACCATCCATATAGGCGGTATCCAGATTAAGTCAAATTAATAATTAATTACCAACCGACCAATCAGGCGGTATACAGTTTAGTCAGGTTAAAATCAATTTAAATAATTACCAACCGACCAATATGGCGGTATCCTCGTTAAGTCAGGTTTTAACTAGTTTATATATTATAATTAAGGGAGATTAATCTAAATATTAGTAATAAAAGTTTTACCTTTTACCCCAACAAATGGGAGTTACCTCCTCATTACTGAAAAGTAAAAACTGAAAATTAAAGAAAGAAAAGTAATGTGCCTAAAAGTAAATTGCGAAAAGTAAAAACTGAAAAGTAAAGAAAAGAAAGTGCGAAAGCGGAAATTAATTACTGAAAGCTGTAAATAAACAAACAAGATACAATCTTCTTAGTATTCTTAAAGAATTCCTTAGAAGAAAGTATGAATTTTACAAATGAAATGGCTTGGTATTTATAGGCAAAATTTTGCCTCCATCAAATCATCCACCAAATCCATTAATAATTGCTCCACTAATTGCTCCACTAATTGCTCCACCAAATCCATTATTAATTGTTCCACTAATTTCTTATAATGTTTGGTGGTGATTTGATAATTTTTATTATTTATTTATTAATTTATTTTTTTACTTTGAAAATGATTGAAAATGACTTTAATAATTATACACAACACACTTCTGGATGGTTCATCAATTTCGGGTATGAAATATTCAGAATTCGAAATTATTTTGTCTTTCAAAGTTGTATATCTTTGAGTCTTCTTTAATCTGGAACTTAAATCAGCTCAATCCGATATCGGAGTAAAACGTTATGCCCAAAATACGACAGATGCGCAAAACTAAAATTTCCAAAACTGCACTTCGTTAAAACGCCCTTTCAAGTTTCCAATCTCCAAAATTAATATGTCAAGTCCAATTTTTGCCCTTATTTGACCCACATTTCGTCCTAAATGATTTCATTGTGTCCCAATAATATTTTATCTGCAAAATAAACTAAAACAAATCAAAACGTTCATCAAACCCGAGAAACTAAACAAAATATTAAGTAAAATGGGCGGTAAATATTGATATATTTTCCGCTCATCATAGCCCAAAACCTAACATTTTGCTAGTCCTCGAGCAAAATAACAAAATAAAATACAAGAAACAATTAAAATTAAACTAAGCCACTTTCGTAGGGATCACGGTTGCATTTAGCATATGCAACAAGCCTTTAAACCCCTAGGTGTCCCTAGTGGACGAGTTATAGTCTCGTGAGGGCTTACATCAACGATACCCACAAACGTTTTACAAAAGTAAAAAGATAATAAAACTAATGCACACAAAAGCAAAAAGACAAGAGAAAATAGAATAAAGAAGTTAGTGACTAATCAGGTGAAGCTTCTACTTCAAGTTACTAGTTGTTTTCTTTCTTTCTAAATTACTGAATAAGTAAATTCTCTGATTATATTTACCATTCTCCATATGCACAGCCGACAAAATATTAATCAACTCATTTTTGCCCACAACAGTCACAAGTGCAGTTGATAAGAGAGTAATATTTTTGTCCTAAAGTTTTATCAGAATTCACATCTTTTTGCAGCAATGGAATAATTTTTCTGATTTTTTTCTTTGATTTTTGATTTTTTTTTATTTATATACAATATCTTCCATCTATGTAGCGAGTGTTGGGTCGGTGACTCCCAAACCAGTTGGCTTTAGGGCACCAGGTGTTAAGACACCCATACAGACTTAATTACTCAGACTTCAGATATATATATTTTTACAGCATCTTTGATCCATGTAGCGAGCTTTGGGCCAGTGACTCCCAAACCAGTTGGTTTTAGGGCACTAGGTGTTAAAACACCCTTATAGACTTAATAACTTGGATCTCAGATGTTTCTTTTTATACTCCATCACTTTTTGAGATACTTCCTCCAATTAAACTAGAGCACTGAATATTACAAACTTTTCAATTATAGCTCATGTCCGTATGTTACTATGCATGTTGATAATATCTGCTAACTGAGCATATGAAGATCCATTTTAGTCAGTATTATGGAGAATTCACAAATTAAATAATTTAAAATGAAATAAACAAAAATTAACTTGTTCCGAATTAGGTTTGAAATACGTCTAAGGAGTGGAAATTCCTTACCCAGCTATCTCTTACCAATTTCACCTTTTTAGTCAAAATAAAAATACAAAAACACAAAATATTTTTGTAAATTTTTCAATTTTTTTTATATTTTTCGAAAAATTATGGACTAAAAATAAAAACAACAAACAAACTAAAAACAAGGTACTGATCAACTAATTCCCTCCACCAAACCTAAATGAGACATTGTCCATCAATGTCTTAAACAGTAGAAGAAGAGTTTAGAAGATAACACCTGGTTAGCTGAAATTCTACAGGAAATTAAAGGTTAAGATCCAGATTAATTTGACGCCTCTTACCACGATCTTCCTCAGACCAATTTATCTTTGAAATGATAGGGTCAACTTGTGGTTCATAGGCTAAGATTTGGTCAATTAGATCCGGAGCAGTTCTGGCAGTGAAGAGGAGTTCTTTTAAAGGTTTTGACACGAACCCATTTCTCCGGGCATCATCAAGAAACACACAAAGAAAATCATAAAATCCATCAACGTTAAACAGCCCAATTGGTTTCTGGTGTATGTTCAAGTTCGCCCAAGATAGCACTATAAAAATTTCCTCTAATGTGCCCAAGCCACCTCGCAAAGCAATAAAAGCATCAGCACAGTTAATCATTTCTACCAATCGTTCAGACATATCTGGCACAATCACTTCCTCTCTGTTTGATGGTCTAATAAGATTTGCCTCCGCCAAGGGTTTTGGGATGATTCCAAAAACGTGACTGCCTCCTTCCTGTACAACCTTTGAAACGATCCCCATAAGTCCAAGATTGCCTCCGCCATATACTAAGTGCATATTCCTTGCAGCTAAGACTCGACCCAATTCATGTGCTGCTTCTACGTATTGTGGCTTAACACCAACACAAGTACCACAAAACACACAGATGTTTTCAACTCGTCTTCTTGAAGTGGCTTCCATGTTTTACTCTGGATGTCTTCAAAAGTGCAATGATGAGTTGAATTTATAACACCTGAAAAAGGGTGAGTAAAATAATAGCACTAGTACCTGCCAAATGACAATTATTAGTTAAACAGTAAAATAAATCGTGATAGTAAAAAAGGTATGGATCCTGTCGGAGAAAATAAAAGAAAACAACAAAACAAATCACAATTATTAGGAAAAGACAAAGAGATATAATATTTACAATAATTTACAGCTTGATTGACGTCTATGCGTCAGGGACAAGCTTCCCATCCAATTTTCTTATAAATTGGCAAACAGGGTCTTTTTGAGTCAGATTCCCGAGACTTAACTGTTGTCTTTCTTTTTGAAATTGTGTATGTAATTTGCGAATGGCTATGTGAACATATCCACTGGGATGCGTCTCAAGAGTCGAAGATATATCATCTAAAGACTCCTTACTCAAGCCATCCCTAATGAATTTAATTTTATCTTCGCGATTATCAGACACCATTCCTAAAGAACGACAACGAGTATTGCAATTCCAGCGTGCACATTTATAACAAACACCCAATTGCTTAGCTCTACATTTCTTTGCATAGGTGCTTCTTCCAAAACCAGGCAGATGTGAAATAAAAGATTCAGAAGACTCACCTGCCAATCGGACTCGTGCTTCAATTACCCAACGAATATCATTAGGAACACCATGGATAGTTAGTAATCTCATCCGTTCTAAGCGAGCTTTGTAGACTTTCATCAGAGAGTTTTGAGGGAGAGAAGGAAATTGCTTGTGAAGTTTTACGAGAACTTCTTCCATCGTGAAATGACTAAACCTGCAAAAATAAAACACACCAGATCACAATATATACACAAATTGCATGGGTTGCCTCCCTGCTAGCGCTAAGTTTAAAATCGTCAGCTAGACGTGACTTCTCGATCGTTAGGCTGGATCTGAAAGTGTGACACTTTCTTTTTATCGCTCAAATGATTCTCCCCAGTAGTGCTTGACACGCTTGTTTTTAACCTTAAAAGTTTTGTTGGAGTCAGGATCATGTATCTCAATGGCTCTATCTGGTAAAACTTTGGTGATCACAAATGGACCTGACCACCGTGATTTTGGCTTCCATGGGAAGAATTTCACCCTTGATTTGTTTAACAGTACCTTCTGCCCTGGTTCCAGTTGTATGCGCACTAACTTCTCATCATGTCTCTTCTTGGCCTTTTCTTTGTACAATTTGGCATCCTCAAAAGGCTGATTGTGAAATTCCTTCAATTCATTGAGCTGGTGGAACTTTTTCTTTTCTGTTGCTTGTAGTGCAAGAATTGGCTTTTTCAGTGCAAAAGACGCTTTATCTTCAGGCTCCACAGGCAATTGACATGTTTTAAGTTTATCAGTAGAACTTTGCATTGCATTGGAGTTCTGAATGGTACTGTGTATCACATCAAGTCTGAAACATTCCTCATTCTTTTCATCATCTGGGAAATTCATGGCCTTGAAAACATTGAATGTTACCTCTTAGTCATGTACCCTCATGGTTAATTCTCCTTTTTGTACATCAATAATGGTTCGACCTGTAGCCAAGAACGGTCTCCCAAGGATGATTGGCACGTCTGCGTCTTCCTCCATATCAAGGACAATAAAATCTGCTGGGAAAATGAATTTGTCAACCTTGACCAGTACATCCTCAACTACGCCTCTTGGAAATACGAGCGTTCTATCAGAAAGTTGTAGAGAGACTGAAGTGGGCATTGTTTCTCCAATCTGCAGTTTCCTGAAAATAGAAAAAGGCATCAAGTTAACACTTGCACCTAAATCACATAAAGCCTTACCAAAGTTATGTTCTCCTATGATGCAAGGAATGGTGAAACTGCCAGGATCTTTCAACTTTAGGGGAAGCTTCCTCTAAATGATGGCGATGCATTCTTCTGTCAATGCTACTGTCTCGTAATCTCCCAATCTCCGTTTTCGTGAAAGAATATCTTTCATGAATTTTACATAGCTGGGCATTTGTTCCAAGGCTTCTGCAAATGGAATGTTGATGTGCAGCTTTTTGAACACCTCTAGGAAACGAGCAAACTGCTTGTCTAGTTTGTTTTTCTGAAGACGCTGAGGAAAAAGGTGGAGGTGGAGTGATCTGTTCTTTTTCCTCCATCTTTTGCTTTGTTTCTTTTGGAACTTCCTCAGCAGTTGTTTTGGCTACAACATCTTTGTTGATTTCAGTACCACTTTTTAATATGATGGCATGACATTTTTCTCCTTCCCTCGGTTCCTTGGATTGGGTTTTGTGTTGCTGGGAAGATTACTTGGCGGTCTGTAACTTTGAGCATTGGCCAGTTGTCCGATTTGATTCTCCAGTGCTTTGATGGAAGCAGATTGGCTTTGAAAGATAACATCATATGCTGTTTGTTGTTTTTTGAACATCTCTGCAATCCATTCTTTCATTTCTGGTTCTTTTTCATATTCCTGGCCTTTGTTCTGTTGTTGAAATCCTGGTGGTGGATAGTTCTGCTGTTGAAATCCAGGTGGTGGATTGTTCTTTTGTCCTGAATTGTTGCTCCATGAAAAATTGGGATGATTCCCCACCCTGGTTTGTAGGTGTTGAATATGGATTGTTCCCCTGTCTGTTAAAATTGTTGACATAATTCACCGTCTCTTTAAGTTGGTTTGGTTCTGGTGCTCCTCCATATGGTGAACTTGTGGATCCAGTGCTGAGAGTCTCCATGAATTTGCATATCTGATCCAGCTTGGCGTTGACTACTGTATTGGCTCCACTTTCATAAATTCCTGCAATTCTTTGGATCATGCTCCTTTCTGTTGGCCACAAGGAATTATTGTTGGCCATTTCTTCGATTAGGTCTTAGACTTGATCTTCTCCTTTTGCCATTAAAGCTCCTCCAGCAGCAGTATCGATTGTGGTTCTCATCAGTCCAAAAAGTCTATTATATAAGGTTTGGACTTGAAGCCATTTTGGAATCTCATGGTGAGGACATTTCCGGAGCAAATCTTTGTACATTTCCCAAACTTGGTAGAGAGTTTCTGAGTCTTGTTGCACAAAGGATGTGATGTCATTCTTCAGCTTTCCAGTTATGGCTGGTGGAAAGTACTTTGCAAGAAATTTGGTGGCTAAAGTGTTCCAAGTTGTGATGGAACCTGCTGGTAGTGAATGTAGCTATGCTTTAGCTCTGTCCTTCAAGGAGTATATGAAAATACGCAGTCTCATTACTTCTTCAGCTTCTCGGTTGTAATTGAAAGTGCCGCAAACTTCCAGGAAGTTACTGATGTTGGCATTAGGATCTTCAGTTGCATTCCCCTTAAACTGAATTGATTGCTGAATTATCTGAATGCATGTTTTGATGTCACCTGCATTTGTTGGTAAGGGAGGAAGTACAATACATGAAATGAGTTTGTCAACCACCGGAATTTTTATGTCTCAAATGGGAATTGGTGGTGCAACCTCCAAAGGTTCAGGTTCCATGTTGACTAAAGCTTCTTGGCCTTCTCGCATTTCCCTTCTCAACTGTCTGATGGTTCTTTCAATTTCTGGGTCAAGCGGTCGGAGTTCAAAGCTTCCGGTTCGTCTCATGAAGTTTCTGAGAACCTGAAACACAAGAAAATAAAAATAATAAGTAAAATGAAATTAGATACAAGTAAAGGTATCTAACCTCTAAACTAATAGTGAAAGATAAATAAGTCCCCGGCAACGGCGCCAAAAACTTGACCGGCGTAAACACACGCGTATAACGCAAGCCCACGTATCGTTCAAGTAGTATAAAAAGTATCGATCCCACGAAGACTTAATACCTAATCTATTAATTTTATGAGGTCAAATGATTACTAGTATCTAACAGGTTGTTTGATTGATTTGAAATGGTGATGATTCTAAATTTAAAAACAAGTAAATAAAATTGCACAAAAGTAGGTTTAAGAAAATTCAATATTAGGAAAATATCTAGGGTTGTGAATCTTTCTAATATCTTTTAAAAGATGAAGTGGTTATTTCATTGTTGTGTAATAAATCGGTTTACTAACCTGGAACACTAAATTATGTAAAAGCCTATGTCGATGGTCAGACGCAAATACCCAGTTTAACCCAATTAAACCATATGTCTATGTCAACCAAATTACATGGATTCATTAAGTTCAAGTTCCAATTATGGCTACCCCCGCCCGACAGGTATATGTCTATCCTGTAAGAAAATCTATTAAAGGGTTATCAATCCTCAAGGAAGATCGTGGGCTATTAAGTCTAAGGCTGAAACCTAAAATTCATTTGTCAAGTTTATTTTAGATTTACCACATCAATCTTATTGGTGATCAGACAACAAGAAGCATTAAACTTAAGACTTAATAAGTAAACCTTTAAATTACCCAAACTATAAAATAACCCCTTATAAACGGTGATATTAGAATTCATCACAACCCCAGATAATTAGCTAAATTACAACACATATTTACGGGTAGTAAAAACTTAAATAAAATAAAAGATATAAAGTAAATTGCTGAAAAGTAAATTGCTGAAAAGTAAATGACGGAAAGTAAATGCTGAAATTAAATACTGAAAATTAAATGCTGAAAAGTAAATGCTGAAAGTTAAATTGCTGCTGAAAAGTAAATTGCTGAAAAGTAAATGCTGAAAGTAAATTGCTGAAAAGTAAATAAAGTAAAAGTACAATAAAAGAAAATACTGAGGTAAAGTGATCCACTTTTATTACTTCTATTTTAGATATCTCCCTTAATATAATATATTAACTTTGCATGATAATTACCAACCAGCCATATAGGCGGTATCCAGATTAAGTCAAATTAATAATTAATTACCAACCCACCAATCAGGCGGTATACAGTTTAGTCAGGTTAAAATCAATTTAAATAATTACCAACCGACCAATATGGCGGTATCCTCGTTAAGTCAGGTTTTAACTAGTTTATATATTATAATTAAGGGAGATTAATCTAAATATTAGTAATAAAAGTTTACCTTTTACCCCAGCAAATGGGAGTTACCTCCTCATTACTGAAAAGTAAAAACTGAAAATTAAAGAAAGAAAAGTAATGTGCGTAAAAGTAAATGCGAAAACTAAAAACTGAAAAGTAAAGAAAAGAAAGTGCGAAAGCGGAAATAATTACTGAAAGCTGTAAATAAACAAACAAGATACAATCTTCTTAGTATTCTTAAGGAATTCCTTAGAAGAAAGTATGAATTTTACAAATGAAATGGCTTGGTATTTATAGGCAAAATTTTGCCTCCATCAAATCATCCACCAAATCCATTATTAATTGCTCCACTAATTGCTCCACCAAATCCATTATTAATGATGAACTCGCCCCAGCAATCGGGTAGAGACTGTAAGATCAAATCTATGGAAGTCTCGGCCTCAAAGGTTATGCCCAGCTGACCTAGCTGTTCGATGTCAACAATCATCTGCGACACATAGTGCTCGACAGACGTACCCTCTGAATGACAATGCTTTAAGATATTATTGACCTCTTCATGTGGAACACAACGTCTCAGTAATTGATCAGCATAGCGTTTGAACAAGTACGGTTCATCCCAGACAAAGTGCTTGACTTCTTTGAAGAACTTCTTTCATTATTGATGTGTCCATTCCAATGGCTATTTTCCTGATACTATGTAGTTTACATAGTCAGCATACCAAGGAACATCATGTTGTTTCATGGAAAACAACTGTTCATCTGGAAGGTTTCTTTGATTGTCAGTTCATTGCCAGCTTCTTCTCCATTCTCGAGCCTCGATAAGTTATTTGCCACTTGATTTTCTGTCTCTTTCATGTATCGGATCTCCACGTCAAATTCTTGCAACAGTGGTACCCAACGGATCAATCTAGGCTTGGCGTCTTTCTTCACGATCAGGTATTTGATTGCTGAATGATCTGTGTAGACCAACACTTTGGGACCCAGCAGATAGGAGCAGAATTTATTAAAAATAAACACAACTGCGAGCAACTCTTTTTAAGTTGTTGTGTAGTTGAGTTGAGCTTCATTCAAAGTTCTGTTGGAGTAGTAAATGGTATGGAAAATTTTTGCTTTGCGTTGTCCCAAAACTACACCTACAGCAAAATCACTAGCATCGAACATCATCTCAAATGGAAGGGTCCAGTCTGGTGGTACTATGATTAGGGCAGAGACCAGCTTCTGTTTCAAGATCTCAAAAGCTTCATGGCATTCTTTGGTGAAGTTGAAAGGCACATCTTTCTCCAGCAGATTGCATAGAGGTTTAGCAATCTTAGAGAAGTCTTTGATAAATCTCATGTAACAGCCTACATGTCCGAGAAAACTACGAATCCCTTTGACAATTGATGGTGGAGGTAATTTTTCTATTGTCTCGATCTTTGCTTTGTCTACCTCAATTCCCTTTTGTGAGATCTGATGTCCCAGAATGATGCCTTCATGCACCATGAAGTGGCATTTCTCCCAGTTGAGTACCAGGTTAGTATCTTCGCATCTTTGTAACATATTTTCCAGATTTTGCAAGCAGTGGTCGAACGAGTCTCCAAACACAGAAAAATCATCCATGAAAACCTCCATACTTTGTTCCAGCATGTCTGAGAAGATGGCCATCATGCAACGTTGAAATGTAGCATGAGCATTACATAGTCCAAATGGCATCCTGCGGAAAGCAAAAGTATCATACGGACATGTAAAATTGGTTTTCTCCTGATCTTCTAGGGCGATGGCAATCTGATTGTACCCCGAGTATCCGTCCAGAAAATAATAGAACTAATGTCCCACCAATCTGTCTAGCATCTGATCAATGGATAGTTTCGGGAAATGATCTTTTCTTGTTACTTTGTTCAGCTTCCTGTAGTCCATGCATACTCTTCATCCAGTCACTGTTCTTGTTGGAATCAGCTCGTTCTTTTCATTTGTGACTACAGTTATTACTCCTTTCTTTGGCACACATTACATAGGACTCACCCACGTGTTGTTAGAGATGGGGTAGATGATGTCGGCATCCAACCATATGATAATTTCTTTCTTCACGACCTCCTTTATTATTGGATTTAGTCTCCGTTGATGCTCCACTGTGGCTTTGTACTCGTCGTTCATCAGAATTTTGTGCATGCAAAATGATGGACTAATGCCTCGAATGTCTGTTATAGTACAGCCAATGGCTTTCTTGTGTTCTCCTAACACTCTCATCAACTTATCTTTCTACTTCAATGTTAGCGACGAAGAAATAATCACAGGTAAATCAGAAGAGTTTCCTAAAAATACATACCTGAGATGGCTCGGAAGTAGCTTTAGTTCCAGCTGTGGTGGTTCTTCAATCGATGGCTTGATTCGCTCTTTTTCGGTAATTCTAAACTTTCCACATGTGGTGTCGATTTGAAGTAAAATGGTCTGTCAAGATAGTTGATACATTCCAGAATATATCATCATCTAGCTTGCTGTCAATCATGTTGGTGATGCAAGCTTCAAGTTTATCCATGGAAAGTTACATTGCATCAGTATCCTGGATGATATGATCTAAAACATCAATTCTGAAACATTCCTCCTGTTGAGTTTCAATCAAGTCCCAAGGATCACAAACATGCATAAAAACGAGTTGAATACACAAAGGAGTAAGGCGGAATTCATACTCACATTGATGGGTTGGATGCTACGAAGAAAACCAAAACGCATTGTATGTCTCTGCTCGGCAGTGAGCTGCGCATAGGTGGACTGCTCGGCGTTGGTGGTGGTGGTCTCCTCCATGTCGGCCATTGATGACCTCCATTGAAGCTCCAAGCTTCAAGCTCCAAAAATAAATCCAAGCTCACAAATTCGTTTCCCTATCACCATATATAACCATGTGTGTGCTAGCACTACTCTTCTTCATTTGCTTCTCAAAATTTCGGTCAAACCAGAAACATTTTGTGAAGAAATCGGCTTGAAGCCGTGAGAGGGAGAAGAGAGAAAGATGAAGGGTTTTGGCTCCAAAAGCCTAAAACCGTAAGTGATGAGTGAGAGAGAGAAAATGATTTTTGGTTTATATATTTATTTTATTTTCCAAAAACAAAAACAAATATATAAATCATTTTTCATATATATCAAAAGTTAAAAAGCAAAAGTCTATTAATGCTTTTCATCATTTCTACTTTTTACTTTAAGTCACATCACATCACTTTAATAAAGTGACATGTTGTCAAGTCACATCACTCAAAGTGACAATTGATTTGACGCATGATGTGACTAACGATTTGACGCTTGATGTGACTTGCGTGCCGCGCTCGAATTCGAAATGCGAATGCGCTCGCAATCACTCTAGGGCTCGGGTTCGCTAATTCCAAATTAACGAATTTTCCGTCGCGTCGTAATTAAATGATTACGCCTAACGAAATCACTATTCACGTCGCTAACGAATTAATTCTAAATTAATTCGTTCGCCCGAATTAAAATCTAAATTTAATTCCGCGTCGAAATCCAATTTCTTATAATATATCGAATATATTATTTTATCGATTAATTCCAAATTAATCGTTCTCTCTCTTTAATTAATATTTTATCCCAGATAAAATATCTCCGCAATTAATCCCAGATTAATTTTCTCTCTCTTCTAATTAATCCCAGATTAATTAAAGTGCGAGTTATACATCATCGGTGAATCTTCAGGAAGCGACCCATGAGATCTTCGGATATGTTGGCAGTAAATACGGTCGTCGGATAATCCGAACACGTAAATACCTCGTACTACGTTTATACCGATTTACAAGACAAGGTTGGCTTCTAGCAAAGCGCCATGCCTACCCAATTCTCCAGAAATATTCTTACAGGAATATATAGATCTGTATCAAGCGTAGTATACCGTAGTATTGTGTATATCGGCCCAGTATCGGATAGTCACGTGCTAGGGCTGGGGCTGGATAAGTGTCTGCCTCGTCCGAAGCACATGTCGGATGTCTGGTAACTAGTCTCTATAATCGGATATGCATGACCTAGTCATAACATCCCGATGGTTGCGCAACACTCAAGAGCACTAGTACCGTATCCTGCGTGACATCATCTCCAATATGACTGGAGTGATACTTCCGTCTTGACATCACACCCAATACACTACGACTCTCTGATAAACCCAGAAGTGGTGTACTCTGAACCGGTTAAAGCCCTGTACCACCAAGACCAAAGTCTATCGATTATCGTAAGTATTAGCGATGTAAGTCTCAGGTTAAGACCATACACACCTACCCTGATTTCGGCCTCCCATAGACACATAGTCATAATACCAATGGGATTCTGAGGGGTCTATCCAGAGCGAAGCTGTTTCCCGTACCATCGGTGAAACACAACCTCCTATCGCACTTGCATAAGTATCCAATACTTATATATATGAGAACTATGCCGTTGTGCCCTCACAACGCGCACAAGTGCAATACTAGCCTATTCCGCATTATCGATGTCCAGTCTCGATAATACTCCGGCTAGGGATATTTAATGATTAATCCTTCGGGGATTGATACTGTCTCATATCATCTCAATCCAGGAACTAATCATATGGACCTCTCTTCATTTATACATTTATGGTGATCTAATCACAAATGATGAGAGTGCAATTTCCTTGTCACATAGTTAATTTGTACAACAACATCGTGATCTGTACAAATAGTGACGCTATGGGTCATATTATCCAACAATCTCCCACTTGGCACATAGCCAGTCACTCGAGTGTCTAACACCCGAACTATGTACGGTTCGCTCAAATTGCTGAGGAAAGGTTTTCGTCAGCGGATTTGTTTAATTATCGTCTGACGCGATTTACACGATCATCACATCGCCACGATGTATGATCCGAACGAATCAGATGATATAGAAGTATATATCTGGATCGTCGATGAGACCTTTAATTCCTTAGCCTGTGCTGACGCCTAGCTCAGCTGCTAAAAGAACTATATCTAATTTAATTAGATTTATTATCGATCCAAATGGCTTCTATTGCTGCCTCAGCTGCAGCAATAATCCGCATTTGTTGTTAATTCGGCAACAGTTATCTTGCTCGGAATATTTCCAGCTCACTGTCCCAGTGTTCAAACTTTTATAGTACCGCAGTAGTTAATTGTTTGGAAACTTTCAGCGGTGATCCCAATCACTTCAAGTTGTCATTCTCCACAGTTTAAGACAGCATCTTTAGTTCTCTAAGATACTAACAGATGTTCTTAACTTCAATCCAGTGACTATCACTTGGATTGTCCTGATTGTGACTCCATATGCTCGAAGCGTATGAGACACCATATCAAGTACATTTTAAATGTACAATTTCCCAGAGAGTGTTAACTACTCCAAATCTATCCCTGTAGATCTTTATTCCTTGAATAAAGGTTGTTACTCCCCAGAATTCTACGGAGAATTTCTATGAAAGAATATCTATGAAAGCCAAGCTTTCACCAATTGCTTTATGGGAATTTCATTGTCAGTGCCCTCCCACTAACCTCCTTATATACACAAGAATTATTTCGTTTTGAGTCAAATCATAAACCATTATGATTATTTAAAAACGTCAGTTCCAAGAACCTTATGCTTGTTTCAATCCAAACATGGATCGAATAACCCGCAAACCTTGTTTGTCGGTTATACAAAATCGTCAGGATGTTGTAAGCATCCTCCAAAAGGTTTCCGTTTCAGGAAAGCGATTTTGATCTATAACTGACACATTTAATAAATGAAATACGCAGTTATCAACAAGCATCTTCAAAATGGATTTACCATGGCAACAGGTAAAAGGTTGAACCGTTATTAACACAATGTTGATAACGATACCTTTCCGTCAAAAACCCGGCTTTGTACGTTGGTATGTTGCCTTCCATGTATGTCTTCCCTGAAGACGTTTAATATAACATAGGCACAATGCCTTGTGGTACAACAACTAGTATCCAAAATAGTTGTTAAACATGGAATCCATTCCGGACTCATGGTACTTTGCCATAATAGGGAGTCGATACCTTGTATCACTTCCTCAAAACGTAGTCGGTTGGTATACCTTCATAAGATTGACATCTTTATGAGGTTAGATCAGAAACCCATACCCTATGTTGTTTTCTGACTCTATCCGATCTACGAGTGTCTTGTGTATTTGAAGATTAATGGTATAGATTCATCATAGATGAACTATTTGTGTTCCATTAAGGACTTCGTGCCTTGAACAGTATTACTCCGATTTTCATCGAGTATCACTATCCTCCCACTTACCACTGCATATCGGTATTCCTCTCAGGAAAAACTGCATGGTGAGCAACAATCACATTGTTCTCATGTGAGATTTACAAGTACTATACTTAAGGTTTCCCTTAGGATAACCTATATAGGCACTGTTCCAATTTGGGTCCTTAGTTTGGTATCATCCAAACGTTATGCCTGGCATACCCAAATTATCAGGAATGAGAAACCTCGTTTCTTCCCTGTTCATATCCTATATGACATCTGTCAAACAGATTTATATGGAACCTTATTCTAAATAAGTTTTGCACTGATAATACATATCCTTTAGAAGGAAATAGTAGCTTAGAGAGACTCGTGATTAGCCTTATCATGTCTAACATGATTCGGTTAATCCGTTCGGACACACCGTCACTTTGACGTGTTCCGGGAGGAGTCCTCATTTGAAAGAATACTATACTCTTTCAAGTACATATGAAACTTACTGCTTAAGTATTTTCCAATACGGTCTTACCGTGGCGGTATAATACTATAGCCGATCTGTTTGTCTATTTCGTGTCGAAACTCTAAAAGTTTCCGATTTGTGTTCTTCAAAAGAAACACATAACCATAACGTGATGCCATATCCGTTAAGGTCACGAAATATTCATGTTCACATCTAGCCTAACTAGATATGGGCCCACTTACTTCACCATGAATAGGGCTAACAGATCGGTGGCACTTACATTATTACCTAGTGAACAGTGTTTTAGGTACTTTACCTAACAAACTAGATTTGTAGACTTTATTTGAATAGTCAAATCAGTCCTGGTATCCACTCTTCAAAAGTGTGGATATACGAGTCTTGTATAATTGTGTCCCAGACAACAATGCCACAAATAAGTCTCTATTGATCAAATCAATTTGAGCTATTTATTATCATTTTATATGTTTGAGATTTTATTTATATTCAAAATATAAATTCTGTTATTTACATCTAATGTATTTATCTCAGTATCATCTTTATATAATAAAACACTTAGTGTTCTATAATATAAAGGTTTTATCCGTAACGGATTAAACACTGATATAGAGATAGTGTCTCTAGTCAAACTAGTTACATTGTAACAGTTCCTAATTTAAGTACATACCCAAAGGGTAGTTCCTAAACTTAGGTATCTACGGTCGGTCGAAACAGCGACTTTCGTCCCGTTTCCGATTCGCAGAGAAATATCGGCTTGAAGTCAGTATGCAGCTCATAGCGGATTCTGAACATCAATACATATATTTTATGTACCACACTAAGTATTTAAAATCCAATTTCAATACTAGTAGTGAACATAACTTTGACAAATATTTTTAAAGTTAGAGCTTCGCCCTTTCTTTAATTCCTTCGTGTCTGCCATATCCAAATGGTAGTCACTTTGGGATATGTCAATTATCCTTTCAATATTTCAGAAACCTTAGGCCAAGCCTTGGGTTCTTAGAATATCGAAATGATGTGCACCTCATGCTACATGCCCAATTGCAAACTTTGACTTTATCTCCTCTAGAATAGTCAATTAATTCTCCAAGAATTATAAATTGCAATTTTAATACTTCTTAAATATAAAATTAGATTTATGACAAGTATATTAAATTAAGCATTAAAGTCATCATCACATAAATCTTCCAAAGACATTATGCTCTACTTATTTTGCTTAATTTTGGGATTAAGGTATAATAAGTTATTTTATCAAATAAAGTAACCTATTATTTATTCCCAATTTGAAAATTAAATCATTTAAAATATTTTAATCCCATATTATATTTTAAATATCCAACTTTTCAATTTTATCTTGATTACAATAGTCCAACTATTTAATCAACGATTAGTGGTACTATATATATTATAATGATTATAATAGTCCAACTATATAATCAAATTAATCCAATTAATTAACCTCAATTACATTGATTACTATAATCAATTATAAAATCAACTGTAAACTGAAATTAATTAATTCAAATATATTGATTAATATAATCCAATTATATATAATCAAGTATAATACAGTCCAACTGTTTATTAAAACAACAATTTAAATATTAGTCCAACTAACATTTAATATAACGACGAAATAATTTAAATGAGCGCGTATGGCGAGTAATTGAACGAGTATTGCAAATTCAATTATTGCCTCCCACTATTTTTCGTCGAGCCTCTAACCCTCTGTCGAGTACTCGGGAAACCGTGTTTCCTAGTGGGCTAGGATCCCGTTAAATATCACACAATCTTGACTTTGGCCAACAAATTGTATGATAATTAACTAGGTAGATCTCGAAGATCAATTGGATCTCATCCAACTCCTAGATCCAGTAGGTGGACATCCAAGTCCCAAACATATATCTTATATATGCCTATACATCGAATGTATACCCTAACCTTATTCCTCTGAATCAACTAGGCCTTGGCTTTGGCACAACAAACCTAGTGATCCCAGTCAAGCGCGGACCCATTGACATGGAAGCTTCGTAATCAATGTCAATGGACAAGAAGTGGTCTTGACTTTGGCCAACAAACCACAACTTGGACACGACACCAATATGGAACAAAGCCTCGTGATTAAAACACATCTTCAACGGACAAGGGCTTGACTTTGGCCAACAACCTTGCCAATCTCGGATCTTGAGTAAGAATCACTCAATGGAAGGAAAATAAACGCTTGATATTTAACGAGGGTTTTTCGCGTGCAAATTGGCTACCAATTTTAATTATCTTTGTTAAGGTCTCATCATCATACACCCTTAAACATGCATTCTAAAGACATAATAAAGCGCATATGATATAAAATAATAATGATATGCGGATGGATATTTTACATTGATCCTAGATCAAATCTCTCACTTTCTCTCTCCCGCTAGCACAAATATTTCTTCTACCCGTTACACTACACTTCTAAAGAAACCTCATATACATTGAAGGGAATAGGTGAGAAGAGAATACAAAGAAATAGGAGATAAGGCTGGACACGCAGGTCCAATTTAATAAATCAAATTTATTACAACAATTTCTAAAAAATCGCCCCACCCGGCTAATATCCATCCGATATACATTATTCAAACATCACAACCATGTATTCATACAAGCATGTTATCAATCAATCTAATCCAATTAATTAATCTTGATAATTAGTGATCATCCAATGTTCAAACAAAGATTTGATTTTGTTCGAGTCAAACTCGTATTGCGAACACGTACTCAAAGTACGATTTCTACTAATTAAATTAAATTACATGATTAAATCCAATTTAATACGTATTTAATTCTAATTCATTATTTAATTCCAAATTAAATATTACACTTTATAAAATAAACCTTTACGACTTAAATTCCAAATTTAATCGTTACGGGTCTCAAAGCCCGATTAATATCCAATATTAATTTAATTAAAGTCCAATGGGCTTTTAATTAATTTCTTGAGGCGTGGACTTTTGGTCAACTCGGGTCAAACCCGCAACCAAAGTCCAATCCGGGAGTTACCCCATAAGCCCATAAATTAATTTAGGCCCATTAGGCCCAATTAAACGTTAAAGGTTCATTAGTCGCATTTGGGCCTTTTGGAAGCGGTTTTGGGCCTAATTGGATCCAACCAATTTTGGCCTAACCAACTTTGTACAACAAAGTCCAATAAACCCAATAACAACTTTGAAAGCCCAAATCCAATTTTAAGCCCAATAATTTAATTTCAAAAATTCCAAATTTTCCAATTAAATTACCTAAAGTGTATAGCATTATTAATTACCCAAATCAAAGTTTCCAAAACATCAAATTTGTCCAATTAATCATGCTTAACATCAATTAATCATGTCCAACATAATTAAATCAAAATCAAACCCAATTTCATGCTTCAAGTGTCTCGGCCATAAGGGGAAAATTATGTCCAAATCACATTCAATCCAATTGAACCAAAATTAAACATAATTCAACATCCCTAAATGATTTCCAAGTCATCCAATGAACAAAAAAAATCAAAATCCAAGACAATAGGGCACTTGCCAAATTCGGCCATCACAAGCAAATTGGGGAAAATTGTTCCAAACACTTTTTCATCAAATTGATCTAATCAATCATCAATTAAACAACATTCAAGCATTCTAAATAATCAATTCATTAAATTTGTTTGGATCCATTTTTCTTTGTTAAAGTGGATGGATTTGATGTGAATAGTTGATTTGAGTTGGTGAAAAGCTTTTAAAAGCTTGAAATGAAATATAACATTATTTTATTTCTTGCTTTTTGACTTTTGTATTAAAAGTGATATATGTTTTATTTATTATTTACTTGGTAAATATATAAAACAAAATAAAAAAAAAAAACTTTTCTCTCTCTCTCTTGGAATGGTATACGGTTTTGGCAAAATTGGAGCCAAAACCCTTCATCTTTCTCTCTTCTCCCTCTCACGGCTTCAAGCCGATTTCTTCACAAAAGTTTCTGGTTTGACCGAAATTTTGAGAAGCAAATTAAGAAGAGTAGTGCTAGCACACACATGGGTTATACATAGGTGATAGGGAAACGAATTTGTGAGCATGGAAAAGCTTGAAGCTTGGAGCTTCAATGGTGACATCCATGGCCGAATGAACAAGGAGGAAGACACCCCACCACCGTGCAGCCCCTGCCATTCGCAGCTCACTACCAGGGAGGAACATGCAATGCGTTTTTGGTCTTTGTTTCATTTCATCAAAACCCATCAATGTGAGTATGTATTCTGCCTTACTCCTTGATATGTATTCTACTCGTTTTTATGCATGATTGATGATTCTTGGGACTTGATTGAAACTCAACAATGGCATCAAGAGCTATAGGTTCAAGCATGAAATTTTAGGGCTTAAAATTTGGGTAAATGTTTGTTGAGCATGATTTGAATAAATTGATTGTTTAAGTATGCTTATAACATGTTTAATTTCATTTTGGTTGGACCAATTTGTTGAAAAATGATTTGGAATTATTTTCCCCAAATTGATGACCTTGGCCGAATGTGAATGTAAAATTGGGTATTTTGATTTTGAGCATGATTTGGTTAAATTGATTAATTGAGCAGTTTAAATGATCTTTAATTGAAGTTGGATTGGATCAATTTCAAGAAAATTAATTGGAATAATTTTCCCCAATTTATTCATGTTGGCCGAATCTTCAAGCATAGTTGGAAATTTGGAATTTTTTCATTTTGATTCATTGGATGGGTTGTAATGATGTTGGATGATGTTAATTTGAAGTCAATTAGATTGAATTTGAATTGAACATAAATCCCCAAATTGCTTGTGTTGGCCGAATGTGTCTATGGGAGGCCGAAATCAAGGTAGGTGTGTATAGTCTTAACCTGAGACTTACATCGCTAATACTTACGATAATCGATAAACTTTGGTCTTGATGGTACAGGCTTTAACCGGTTCTGTGTACACCACTTCTGGGTTTATCAGAGAGTCGTAGTGTATTGGGTGTGATGTCAAGATGGAAGTGTCACTTCAGTTATAGTGGAGATGATGTCACGCAGGATACGGTACTAGTGCTCTTGAGTGTTGCGCAACCAATCGGGATATTGTGACCAGGTCATAACTATCCGATTATAGAGACTATGTTACCAGACATCCGATATGTGGTTCGGACGGGGTAGACACTTATCCAGCCCCAGCCCTAGCACGTGACTATCTGATACTGGGCCGATATGCACAATACATTAGTATACTACGCTTGATAACAGATCTTTGATATTCTTAAATGGATATGTCCGGAGAATTGGGAAGACTTGGTGCTTTTCTAGGAGTCGACCTTGTCTCGTAAATCGGTAGAACGTAGTACTTGGTACGTACGTGATTCGGATACTCCGACGACCGTATTTACTGCCAACTTATCCGGAGATCTCATGGGTCGCTTCCCGATAATCCACCGATGACGCACAACTCGCACTCTTGAATAATCTGGGATTATATAGAAGAGAGAGAAAATTAATCTAGGATTAATTACGGAGATATTTTATCTAGGATAAAATATCGTCTAGAGAGAAATAACGATTATTTGGAATTAATCGATTAAATTAATATATTCGATATATTAAACGAAATTAGATTTCGACGCGGAATTAAAATTAGATTTTAATTCGGGCGAACGAATTAATTTAGAATTAATTCGTTAGCGACGTGAATAATGAATTCGCTAGGCGTAATCATTTAATTACGACGCGACGGAAAAATCGTTAATTTGGAATTAACGAACCCGAGCCCGGGTGTGATTGCGAGCGCATTCGTATTTCAAATTCGAGTGCGGTGACGCAAGTCGCATCAAGCGTCAAAGACATGTCACTTTATTAAAGTTGATATGACTTAAAGTTGACAAAAAGTGTTAAAAGCTTTTGGAGGGAAAACTTTATGTTTTTGGCTCCAACTTTTTGCTTAATTTTGAATTAAAGCAAAAAGATAAATCATTTTATTTTTGGAAAATATAAAAAGAAAAAGGCTTTACACTTTTTGAAAACAAGTTAACACTTTTATCTCTCTCATTCTTTCTCTTCTCCTCACGCCCTTACTGTTCTTCTTCACTGGTTTTGAACCAGAAATACCGTGAGTTCAAGGGAAGCAAGAGTGGGTTTTTCATGGTGAAAAATTCAAGTGCTAGCACACTTACGAGTCTTGCGAAGGTGGTAGGATGTTCGACCATGAGCCGGGATCCATCCGACGAAGTTAGGAGCTCCATTTCGCAGCTCAAAAACAGAAGATGCAAGGCAGTGGACTGCATGCAGTGGCGCCAAACCAGTGAGCATTTTGGGCTTTGTTTGTTGCCGATTCGACTCAACCAACCAATGTAAGTATTCCGCTATCTTCGTTGGTGTATTCACACATGAATTTCATGTCTTGTTTGATCTTGGGACCTAGAATAAAACCAACAATGGTATCACTAAATTAATTCGTTCGCCCGAATTAAAATCTAATTTTAATTCCGCGTCGAAATCCAATTTCTTCTAATATCTCGAATATATTATTTTATCGATTAATTCCAAATTAATCGTTCTCTCTCCTTAATTAATATTTTATCTCAGATAAAATATCTCCGCAATTAATCCCAGATTAATTTTCTCTCTCCTAATTAATCCTAGATTAATTAAGTGCGAGTTATACATCATCGGTGAATCTTCAGGAAGCGACCCATGAGATCTCCGGATATGTTGGCAGTAAATACGGTCGTCGGATTATCCGAACCGTAAGTACCTCGTACTACGTTCATACCGATTTACAAGACAAGGTTGGCTTCTAGCAAAGCGCCATGCCTACCCAATTCTCAGAAATATTCTTACAGGAATATATAGATCTGTATCAAGCGTAGTATACCGTAGTATTGTGTATATCGGCCCAGTATCGGATAGTCACGTGCTAGGGCTGGGGCTGGATAAGTGTCTGCCTCGTCCGAAGCACATGTCGGATGTCTGGTAACTAGTCTCTATAATCGGATATGCATGACCTAGTCATAACATCCGATGGTTGCGCAACACTCAAGAGCACTAGTACCGTATCCTGCGTGACATCATCTCCAATATGACTGGAGTGATACTTCCGTCTTGACATCACACCCAATACACTACGACTCTCTGATAAACCCAGAAGTGGTGTACGCTGAACCGGTTAAAGCCTTGTACCACCAAGACCAAAGTCTATCGATTATCGTAAGTATTAGCGATGTGAGTCTTAGGTTAAGACCATACACACCTACCCTGATTTCGGCCTCCCATAGACACATAGTCATAATACCAATGGGATTCCGAGGGGTCTATCCAGAGCGAAGCTGTTTCCCGTACCATCGGTGAAAACACAACCTCCTATCGCACTTGCATAAGTATCCAATACTTATATATATGAGAACTATGCCGTTGTGCCCTCACAACGCGCACAAGTGCAATACTAGCCTATTCCGCATTATCGATGTCCAGTCTCGATAATACTCCGGCTAGGGATATTTAATGATTAATCCTTCGGGGATTGATACTGTCTCATATCATCTCAATCCAGGAACTAATCATATGGACCTCTCTTCATTTATACATTTATGGTGATCTAATCACAAATGATGAGAGTGCAATTTCCTTGTCACATAGTTAATTTGTACAACAACAACACCGTGATCTGTACAAATAGTGACGCTATGGGTCATATTATCCAACAATAGTACGAGGTACTTACGTGTTCGGATTATCCGACGATCGTATTTACTGCCAACATATCCGGAGATCTCATGGGTCGCTTCTGAGGAAGATTCACCGATGATGTATAACTCGCACTTTAATTAATCTGGGATTAATTAGAAGAGAGAGAAAATTAATCTGGGATTAATTGCGGAGATATTTTATCTGGGATAAAATATTAATTAAAGAGAGAGAACGATTAATTTGGAATTAATCGATAAAATAATATATTCGATATATTATAAGAAATTGGATTTCGACGCGGAATTAAAATTAGATTTTAATTCGGGCGAACGAATTAATTTAGAATTAATTCGTTAGCGACGTGAATAGTGATTTCGTTAGGCGTAATCATTTAATTACGACGCGACGGAAAATTCGTTAATTTGGAATTAGCGAACCCGAGCCCGAGAGTGATTGCGAGCGCATTCGCATTTCGAATTCGAGCGCGGCACGCAAGTCACATCAAGCGTCAAATCGTTAGTCACATCATGCGTCAAATCAATTGTCACTTTGAGTGATGTGACTTGACAACATGTCACTTTATTAAAGTGATGTGATGTGACTTAAAGTAAAAAGTAGAAATGATGAAAAGCATTAATAGACTTTTGTTTTTTAACTTTTGATATATATGAAAAATGATTTATATATTTGTTTTTGTTTTTGAAAATAAAATAAATATATAAACCAAAAATCATTTTCTCTCTCTCACTCATCACTTACGGTTTTAGGCTTTTGGAGCCAAAACCCTTCATCTTTCTCTCTTCTCCCTCTCACGGCTTCAAGCCGATTTCCTTCACAAAATGTTTCTGGTTTGACCGAAATTTTGAGAAGTAAATGAAGAAGAGTAGTGCTAGCACACACATGGGTTATATTATGGTGATAGGGAAACGAATTTGTGAGCTTGGATTTATTTTTGGAGCTTGAAGCTTGGAGCTTCAATGGAGGTCATCAATGGCCGAACATGGAGGAGACCACCACCACCAACGCCGAGCAGTCCACCTATGCGCAGCTCACTGCCGAGCAGAGACATACAATGCGTTTTTGGTCTTCGTAGCATCCAACCCATCAATGTGAGTATGAATTCCGCCTTACTCCTTTGTGTATTCAACTCGTTTTTATGCATGTTTGTGATCCTTGGGACTTGATTGAAACTAAACAATGGTATCAGAGCGTAGTATACCGTATTATTGTGTATATCGGCCCAGTATCGGATAGTCACGTGCTAGGGCTGGGGCTGGATAAGTGTCTGCCCCGTCCGAAGCACATGTCGGATGTCTGGTAACTAGTCTCTATAATCGGATATGCATGACCTAGTCATAACATCCCGATGGTTGCGCAACACTCAAGAGTACTAGTACCGTATCCTGTGTGACATCATCTCCAATATGACTGGAGTGATACTTCCGTCTTGACATCACACCCAATACACTACGACTCTCTGATAAACCCAGAAGTGGTGTACGCTGAACCGGTTTAAAGCCCTGTACCACCAAGACCAAAGTCTATCGATTATCGTAAGTATTAGCGATGTAAGTCTCAGGTTAAGACCATACACACCTACCCTGATTTCGGCCTCCCATAGACACATAGTCATAATACCAATGGGATTCGAGAGGGGTCTATCCAGAGCGAAGCTGTTTCCCGTACCATCGGTGAAACACAACCTCTTATCGCACTTGCATAAGTATCCAATACTTAATATATGAGAACTATGCCGTTGTGCCCTCACAACGCGCACAAGTGCAATACTAGCCTATTCCGCATTATCGATGTCCAGTCTCGATAATACTCCGGCTAGGGATATTTAATGATTAATCCTTCGGGGATTGATACTGTCTCATATCATCTCAATCCAGGAACTAATCATATGGACCTCTCTTCATTTATACATTTATGGTGATCTAATCACAAATGATGAGAGTACAATTTCCTTGTCACATAGTTATTTGTACAACAACACCGTGATCTGTACAAATAGTGACGCTATGGGTCATATTATCCAACACCTTCAATCTTCTCTGAATGATGGCACTGCATTCTTCTGTTAATGATATTGTCTCGTAATCTCCCAATCTTCTCTTTCGTGACAGAATGTCTTTCATGAATTTGACATAGCTGGGCATTTGTTCCAAAGCTTCTACAAATGGAATGTTGATATGCAGTTTTTTGAAGATCTCCAAGAATCGAGCAAACTGCTTGGCTAGTTTATTTTTCTGGAGACGCTGTGGAAAAGATGGAGGTGGAGTGAATTTTTCTTGATCATTTGCTTTTACTTCTTTTTCCTCCATCTGTGGTTCTGCTTTACTGTTTTCTTTTCGAACTTTCTCAGTGGATACCTTGACTCCAACATCTTTGTTGATTTCAGTACCACTTTTCAAAGTAATGGCTTGACATTGTTCCTCCCCTCGGTTCCTTGGATTTGGTTCTGTGTTGCTAGAAAGGTTACCCTGCTGTCTGTAACTCTGAGCATTGGCCAATTGTCTCATTTGATTCTCCAGAGTTTTCAAAGATGCTACTTGGCTTTGAATTAATGATGCTTGTGATTAAAACATAGCAACATATGATGCTGCTTGAGAGTCATATTTTTCTTCTAGCTTTTTCAAGTGAGCCAGCACTTCTGTTATTCCTGGTTCTTTTTCATACTCATGGCTTTTGTTTTGCTTTTGGAATCCGGGTGGTGGATAGTTCATTTGCCCTGAATTATTGCTCCATGCGAAATTAGGACGGTTCCTCCACCCTGGGTTGTAGGTGTTGGAATATGGATTGTTCCCCTGTCTGTTAAAATTGTTGACATAATTCACCATCTCATCATGTTGGTTTGTCTCTGGTGCTCCTCCATATGGTGAATTTGTGGATCCAGCATTACCATGCATGCTAAAAGTTTCCATGAATTTGCATATCTGATCCAGTTGGCATTCATTACTGTGTTGGCTCCAACTTTATAAATTCATGTGATTCGTTGGATCATGCTCCTTTCTATTGGCCACAAAGAATTGTTGTTGGCCATTTCTTCGATTAGCTCACAGGCCTGATCCTCTCATTTTTCCATCAAAGTTCCTCCAGCAGTATCATCAATTGTGGTTCTCATCAATCCAGAAAGTCCATTGTATAAGGTTTGGACTTGTAGCCACTTTACAATCTCTTGGTGAGGACATTTCCGGAGCAATTCCTTGTATCTTTCTCAAGCTTCGCAGAGGGATTCTGAGTCATGTTGCACAAAGGATGTGATGTCATTCCTCAGCTTTGCAGTTCTGGCTGGTGGAAAGTACTTTGCAAGGAATTTGGTGGCTAGAGTGTTCCAAGTTGTGATGGAACCTGTTGGTAGTGAATGTAGCCAAGCCTTAGCTCTATCTTTCAAGGAATATGGAAAAACACGCGGTCTCATTGCTTCTTCAGCTGCTCGGTTGTAATTAAAAGTGCCGCAAACTTCCAGGAAGTTGCTGATATTGGCATTAGGATCTTCAGTTGTATTCCCGCCAAACTGAACTGACTGTTGTATCATCTGGATGCATGTTTTGATGTCACACACATTTGCTGGTAAGGGAGGAAGTACAATACATGAAATAATGCCTTCAACCACTGGAATAGTTCTGTCTTGGATGGGAATTGGTGGTACAACCTCCAAAGGTTCAGGTTCCATGTTGATCAGTGCTTCTTGGCCTTCTCGCCTTTCCCTTCTCAATTGTCTGATTTTTCTTTCAATTTCAGGGTCAAGCGAACGGATTTCAAAGCTTCTGGTTCTTCTCATGTAGTGTTTGAGAACCTGAAACACAAGAAAACAAAAATAATAAGTAGAAACAAATTAGACACAAGTAAAGGCGCCAGCAACGGCGCCAAAAACTTGATCGGTGAAATCACTCACGTTACGCAAGTGCATGTATCACTCAAGTAGTATAAAATGTATCGATCCCATGAGGACTTAATACCTTAGCTATCAATTTATGAAGTTAAATGTTTACAAGTATCTAATAGATTGGTTTGTTGATTGGATGGTGATTTTAAACTTAGAGACAAGTAATCAAAATAGTGTGAAAGTGAATTAAAGGTAAAATCAATATTATAAACTGTCTAGGGTTGTGAATCCTTCCAATATCTTTTAAAGATGAAGTTTTTATCTCATGTTTGTGCAATATATCGGTTTATTAACCTGGAACACGAAAATATGCAAAAGCCTCTGTCGATGGTCAGATGCAAACACCCAAATAACCCAATTAATCATATGTCTATGTCAACCAAGTTACCTGAATTCTTTAATATTAAGTTCCAATTGTGGCTACCCCCGCACGACAGGTATATGTCTATCCTGTAAGGAAATCTACCTAAGGGTCACCATGCCCCGAGGTGAGATCGTGAGCTATTGAGTCTAAGACTGAAACCTAAAATTCTTTCATCAAGTTTATTTTAAGTTTACCAGATCAATCTTATTAATGGCCAGTTAACAAGAAGCATTAAGCTTAAGACTCAATAAATAAACCTTTATATTACCCAAGACATAAAATAACCAACTTTATAAACTGGTGATAGTGGAATTCATCACACCCCTAGATTATATATTTAGCTACGACACATACCTAGGATTACTAAAAACTTAATTAAACAAAACATCATAAAAAATAACTTGAAAATAAATAAAAGTAAAATTACAATAATGAAAGAAAATGCTGGGGTTAAGGGATCCACTTTTAATATTTCAAAATTAGAAATTTCCTTTATTGTCAATGTTTACTGATTAATTAATTATATTTAACTAGACCATAAAGGCGGAAATTCCATTTGTCTCAATTAAGTCCAACCGACCATATAGGCGGTAACAAGGTTATTACCTAAATACGTCTGGAATGTAAAATCGACCATATATGCGGTAAATAAGGTTGTCACCTTAACCGGCCATATAGGCGGTAACTAATTAATCCAAATTTTAATTAAAATAAGGGAGATTAATCTAATTTTTTATATTAAAATAATTACCTTGTCACCCCAGCAGAATGAGATTACATGCTCATGCTGTAAATGAAAACACACAAAATTTTATTAATTAAATAAAAAGAAAATACAAGAAAACTTAAATAAATATACAAGACACTTTCCTTTAGGTTTTCATGGAGAAATTCCTCCAAATAAAGCATGAAAAATTTACAGAGTTTAGCTTGGTATTTATAGGCAAATCTAAAGGCTTCCACCAATTTCTCCACCAATTGCTCTACCAAACATGGCACCAAACATGAAACCAAATATGGCACCAAAGCCTCCACCAAATATGCAAGCATGTTTGGTGGAAGTTTGATAATTTTCATTTTTTATTTTATTATTATTATTTTGTTTTGAAAATGACTTTAATAATTACACATAACACACTTACGGATGTTTTATCAATTTCGGTCATGGAAACTTCCGAATTTGAAATTATTATGAACTTCCAAGTTGTAGATCTTTGAGTCTTCTTTAATCTGGAACTTGAATCACCTCAATCTGATATCGGAGTAAAACGTTATGGCCAAAATATGACAATTGCGCAAAGTTGGAAGTTCTGAAATTGCACTTCGTTAGAACGCCATTACAAGCTTCCAATAACCAAAATCAAAATGTCAAGTCCAGTTTTTGCCCTTATTTGTTCCAAATTTCGTCCTGATTGATTCCATTTAGTCTCGATTTTATTTTATCTGCAAAATAAACTAAAACACATCAAAATGTTCATAAAACTCGAGAAACTATACAAAATATTAAGTAAAATGGGTGGTAAATATTGATATATTTTCCGTTCATCACTGACCTGGGCAGCCCTCGTGTGTATTGGTTGATCGGTTCGGTCAAAAATGCATTTTATGTTATTTTGTGGAAAAAATATTTTCGTAAAAGTTTTGCAATATTTTCATTATCAATTATGTCGTTATATGATATCGAATAATATGTTTAGGTGAAATATGAATAAATTATAGATATATGATATCAAATAATTTATTCGGTAACTTTAAGAGTTTTAAAATTACGATTTCGCCCGAACCGCAAGCTTCCGCTGCGCCCGCGCTAAAACCCCAACAAAAATGGTATCAGAGCAGGTCTGATCCTACATCCATCACATATTTCATGTTTGATATATGATATATAACCCAATTTTGATATTTACATATACTTGTAATCTAGATATTTCTTGATTTTTCGGTTCTACGCTACGGGAAAACGTAACAGAGATTTAATGGTTAAGTTAAGTTATGTCTTCTCGAGTAGAATTAAATTATTGAGAAATTGATCTAGATTAAATATATGCATTTGATGTAGAGTAAAACTCACCTTAGGAATATCCCCGCTTAATAAGGTTATAAAGTAACTAGTATTGGGAATATTTGTTTCTTGGTCCGCCTTGTCAGTACGGATGCGAATATTTTCCCGAACATATAGTTGTATCGTGCCAAAGCTGTGTAGTTATGGGTGATGGTAGTTCATTTGCACAGGTAGAACTTATTTGATAAGAGACAAATTCAAGTGAAAGTGGAAATCATGAACGTGCCAAAGCTGTTAGGACTACATCGACAGTTTGAATCTGTCACTGACAAGTGAAGCCTTGATACGCCTCCTTGTGAACGTGCCAAAGCTGTCATAATGAGAAACGGTCATGACCAAAATCAGGAGTCACAGTGAATGTGATTAACAATGAGTTGTCTACCTGTGAATATACGTAGGCGAGAATGTGTCAAGTAGTGAGTCGAAATATATTCATGGGGTCCACTTCTCACTATGGAATTCAATTTTATTATTGGATTCCTATTTTTCGTTGGGGATTACGATATTATGTAAAGTTGTGGGAGGCACTGCAAGGTTAAAAATCCATAACTAAATCAATGTGTAATATTATGAAAATTGGCGCTTTTGTTTCCTTTATTTTATTGTGTATATAGAATTAAACTTATAATCAACTGCATGCATATTTATCTATATATTTTCTGACTTCACTTATGGTTGTAAATTTCTAGAATAGGTTCTAGATTATGAGTAGGCTTGGATTTTGTTAGATTAGTCAAAATCATCAGGAACTGTTGTTCCGATTTTCTTGAAAATCAAGATGGTTGGTGACTTAGTTTCTAAGTCACGATAGGTAATCTTAATAGATATCCATTTTATGATATAATTCTCTAGAGATAATATTTTCTTATGCAGAAAAAATTGACTTGAATTAGTTCATGTCTCGAGATTCTTGACTGACATTAAGAAAATCCCATTAGGTATTTGTTTATCTTATAATGACGTTTTTTGGTTTAGTGACTTTTAGAGGTCACGTGTCTCACACTGTTTGCTAAACAATTATTTGCAATTGTTGTGAATAGTTGAAGGCAAATTATATAGCTAAAGAAAAGAGATGTGTATAGTTGTGTATAGAAAATATTGATTCTCATAATACGATAACTGTAGGTATTTGATACCAGATCTCCCGTCTAGTTATTTAAAATATTATTTAATGATTGTTTTGATATTTGATATCAGAACTTGTGACTATTGGATAGTTACTTGTTCTTTATAAACAGTTATTTCATATTTTTAATATGACTAGTATATTGATGAAGAGATAAACATTAAGAAAAATATTCAGTTAACTAAATAATTTAGAACTGTGCTTTATGAGATTTTATCACTTAAACATTAGATGCTTATTCTGTATGGTAAAGGATGGTCTGATACGAGATCACACCACATATCCTTATCCATTTAATGAATATTGTATTCAGGAATGTGATTAAATCTCATTTAACCAATGATCGTTATTGGACCACAGATTTATTAAACTAATACATTTGATGTATGTAGTTCAATGAATTATAAATTGCATTGAGTAGTTTTCTTTACTTCGAACTTAGTTAATGAGTTGTCATGACTTAGTTACGCATTTTTGAAAGAACATATATATTGAACGTCTTGAAAAGTTCAAGAATTTTCAATATGTTCTAATGAAAAGATTGATCGAATATTTTGACTGGTTCAAAGATTTTCGATCCGAAGTTTTGAAAACTATATCTTTAAAATTCATCATGAGTCTTTGAATTGTTCAAAGATGTTTGATACGATCAAACATATGAATTTATGGCAATTAGTTCTAAGGTTATTTAATGAATATGATTCTTACTCAATATTATTCTTCTACGATTTCATCATTATGGAATTGATTAGTGGGAGAAATTGAATCTTATATGATTTGGTTCATTTGATATTGAGTGTTACCGATTTAGTTTCAATACTATTGGGGATATGCTCCAGTAACACTAATTTGTCCTTTTAATTAATGTTCCATTAGTTTCTACAGTTACATATATGATATGTATACGTAGAAAATTTGAATCTTGAAAAGTTTGAGATTTGAATCTTTCTTCTATATAATGGTTATATAATTGAAAAGTACTTGCGCCTTGGAGGTACAAGTAAAAGTTTATCAATTATTCTATTTAATAGAATATTATATTTATTTGATCGAATATCTTTTCTACAATCCCGAGTAATAAAATTATTTTTTACTTGGTGTGTAACATCGGATGTTGATCATTGTAGAAACGACTTGACTTATTGAAGTCAAATGTGAGAATGATAAACTATATGTAACTACATAATTAATAAGATGAAAAGATTCTTAGACATATTCCATTAAGTCTAATAGGATGTCAGAATCATTTGCAAAGTATTTGATACTTAATGTTTCTGTTGTTTTCTTATCGAAGAAAATTATCCTATAACTTATAGTAGGAGGGATATTGGATATCGATTCCGGATTCAGCATTAAACCAGAGATCTAAGATTGTTCATAGCTTACTACGATCAAGTTTTGAACTTGATTGAGCTTTCTTTATGAATTGTTCATAAAATGTGCAAATGGTTTGCGCAGCAAAAGCAAAGTGAGCTTATTAAATGTTTGACCTTTATAGTATGACAATTAGAAATGTTATACTCAGTAATCTATTGTAGATTCTAATGAAACTTGTCTCTAGTCGTACTAATTGAACAATTAAAGATCTGTTGGTTAATGTTGATATTAAAATGTGTATTTTAGCTAGGAATGAAAAATAACGTTCCACAATGGTTTCTTCGGAGAAGAGATCCATAATGATTTCTTTGTTAGAAGAGTTCATTCTAGAATGGCCCTGGAGTTTGTATTCTACTAAGATCATAGTTTAATATACTAGTTTATAGAGCCTATTGTAGACTCGGATGAGTTTTTTCGGAAAACTGTGTCTCTAATTTTGATATCAGTCAGATTGTCTGATTTTATCAAAGCACAGAGAATACATATATGTTAGTAGGGTCAGTGAGAGTATGCAAATTGCTTTCTAGTGTTATATATCATAATGACATTATCATTATTAAGGTAATAATGAGATGTTTATGAGTTAAAATGTTTACCTAAGTCTGCTTATCTCTGTGAATGCAGTGAGAGTAATCTCTGTTATATTTGATATAAAACTATGAGACTTGTGAGATACTCTCATTAATCGTGCATTAGATATGATCTAATAAAGGACACAGCAAGACTATCTGTGTGATAATTAATATAACTATTTGACAGTTAGTGTGTCTCTTATAGATAGTATTCATCTTCGTAAATGATGATTCCTTTATCGAAAGAGAAATTGATTAGAATGTCTAGTCAATCTTATGCATCATAGGATGATGGCATAATGAATATTATATTATGTACGATTATAGATATCAATTTAACCGTAATTGTTACGAGCTATTTTGATATGTTGTAGACCATGATGTGTCTTAAAATATGTTCTTTGTTATCTTTTAGATACTAAGAACGAGTTTCTTATTCATGGAGAATATAGTCTGCAACCATTATGATCAAATTAGTTTTGAGTCTAATTATGACGTTAGACAGTCTATGTCATATAGAGTCAGAAAAGATGCAGTGAGAGTGTCACAGTTGATTCTACTATATTAGTGGAATTAGTTATCACTTATGAATTATTGACTTATGAAGTTGCATAGTGACCTTATAGATTATAAGTTTTGATAGTAGTGTTGTGCTTATAGTTGTCTGCATAGTATTTTGGACTTGATCCCTAAATACTTGGACAACTCAATAGATGTAGCACAATATTGTTGTAGCATCTAAGACATATTGAAGTATGACTTAGGTTCTACAAAAAAATGAATGATGCATGCCAATGGAAACATTTGGGATTGTTTGACAAACTCAAAATGTAATAGCGGACCTACTCGTTTAGGCCTACCTCTTGACTGCTAGGTGAGCTCTTGAGGGCCATGCGTATGTGATACATATTTAGATGTGTATATAATATTATGGATTTGCACTAGAGCAAGTGGGAGAAATTGTTAGGGTTGGTGCTCGGAGCGCCAATCCGAATCGTATTTATGTCCGATTCATGAATACGAACAATCTATTTTCATAATATTACATAATAGAAGGTAGCATCTCATGTCTCTTATTATATATATTCGATCTAATTTGATTAGATTGAAACTAAATCTGGTTTAGCGATATATATATTAGACAAAGACCCGATGATTTACAACGTAGTGCGCAGTTACAACATGTGTTGTAATTGACATTGGGAAGCATCACTATAAGTTGTATATTCTCAAATTAAGTTCCTGGTCAAGATTTACTGACACGGGTCAGTTAGTAAAATCTGTTGAGACCAGTACATGTCGTGTATCGAGATTTGGTCTGATGGTTTGTCTTAGTGAACCATAAGTCTTGGGAGACTCGTATAGACATGTAGGTATTTATTTGATAAACATTGAATGACTCACCGAATATTTCCTAATAGATGGTACACCAACTTCAATAGGAATCTTCTCGAGTCGAGTAGCATAGTGGTCTTTAGACTTGAGATACCACGGTGGATATATGGGTTATCCTCCATACTTTGATGGCAGTCACGTCACCGATCTATTTAGATCATACCTCCGCTTGTCCGTTGGGTGTGGACTGATGCTCATGATATCCAGTGAGTATCAAGATAGAATCTGTCAGTCCTGTGTACAAGGCATAGCTATCATACACGTGTTTGCGATCTAGTAAATCCATGGCCGTGGTATAATTTCGGAAGCGAGTTCCGAGTGTTATTTAGAGATCGTAAATTTGAAAGTCGACTATATTATACCTTAGGGATTTGAAGTTATTATCTATATCTCCGGTATAATATTGATAGCCTGTGATGGAGGGATTATACGTATGCAATGACCTCGACTTGTATAGTTTAGCGAGATTATCTGTGGTCGTCATAATTTACGAGTGGGTGAATTATGGACACGAAATTAGATTTTGTGACGGATAAACCTAAACTTGGAGAGTCCCACAATATGAAGTGTACTCGTTGAGCATTTGGGCAATGTATTATGAATAATATTGATTATTCATAATATTTTATCTGATTAAATTAGTTAATTCGAATCGTTTAATCGGTAAATGAATTTACATATGCCGGGAAAATTTTGGTCGTTCTAATGTGTATTTGTATTTGATACATAATTAGATTAGATACATATTTATTAATAAATGATGGCATGTCACTTTAAAAGTAAATAAATAATTTGTCTAATTAATGAATTAAGAAATTTGCTTTTTACTTTACAAGTGTAACATGCCTATTTGTTGTGAAATATATATTAAAGTAATATATATTTTTTGATTGAGCCAAGTATTGGCTTTATCACCTAATATTTTAATATGATTAAAATAAATCCAAAATAGCCAAAATATTGCCCACCTTTCACGCCACTTTTGGCTTATTAAAGGAAAAATTGATTTCTTTTATTTGAAAAAAAAAACTGACTTTTCTTTTAAAATAGGGCTCATTCACGCCACAATAAAAAAAAAGTGAGAAGAGAATTGTTTTCTTTTCCTTGGGTGGTGGTGTTGAAAAAAATCCCTAGCTTCTTCATCCTTAAAAACGCCCAATGAAGAAATAAAGAAGAATCTCACACACAACAACAAAGTTTGTAGAAATTAGAAGATTAAAGGTAATCTTTATTTCTTTAAGCTTGAAAATTGTTTCTTTTTGTTCTTGTGTTATTGCAATAGTTGTAGAGATTCTTTTCTTCTTGGTTTTTGGGGGTTTTTGGATTGGATGATAGATTGAGAAGCTAGTAGCATTTGTAAGTATATATTGAACTAGATTAAGGTAATTTGTGTTCAATTTATTGTTGGACAAATTTGTTGCCATTCTAGAGTGTAATAACCACTCTTTTTATGCCTACAATTGTTCTAGAGTTCTTCATGTGTGGTGGCTTTGAATGGGTGTTGGAATAATTAGATTAATTTTGCTAAAATTGGATTTAAAGCATGATTTATGGACTGTTTTGTTCTAAATTTCGGATACGGAAAATTCTATTTTTTTGTGATGAAAAATATGTCATTTGGATGTGTTGAATGTGTATTGGGTGTTAGCATAATTTCCGGAAAGTGTTTCGGAGTGAAAATATGTGAAAATGGCGAAAAACGGCGTTACCGGGTGAGTTTTCGGGCTTACCGGGTAACGACTGTCCAAACAGTGAATTGGTCACTGTTTGGGCAGCCCACGAAATTCCCAAATATCATTGGGGCTGACCTGGGCAGCCCCCATGTGTATTGGTTGATTGATTCGGTCAAAAACGCGTTTTATGCTATTTTACGGAAAAATATTTTCGTAAAAGTTTTGCAATATTTTCATTATCAGTTATGTCGTTATATGATATCGAATAATATGTTTAGGTGAAATATGAATAAATTATAGATATATGAAATCAAATAATTTATTCGCTAACTTTAAAAGTTTTAAAATTACGATTTCGTCCGAACCACGCGCTTCCGTTGCGCCCGCGCTAAAACCCCACCAAAACCATCATTAGAATACCTTGTGAGCTCATTTGTTGCGAAATCTATAAAGAGGTTTGAAAAGAATGAGTCAAGGCTGAACAATATTGAAACCACATGGGAAATATGAGGGTGACAATGAAATCTTTAGAAGTCCAGATTAGGGAGCTCGCCTCTTCTATTACAAATTAACAGAAATGGTCGTTTCCTAGCAATACCGAGGTCAACCCTAAGGAATAATGCCATGCCATTACCCTCAGAAATGGAATTAGGTCGGTGATGCCTCAGATGAACAAAGCAGCCAGAACAAAGACATAGAACTCCACGGGGACACAATGAAGACAATATACCACAGTGAAATAACTCCCTCATGTCAGAAACCCACAATTCCAAAGACACCTCTTCCATACCCTTAGCGCTTTCAAAAGAAGAAAAAATATGCTCAAATTGCCAAATTTCTTGGCATCTTTAAAAAGGATCCATATCAACATCCCTTCCACAGACGCTTTGGAACAAATGCCCAATTATGTAAAGTTTATGAAGGAGATCATGTCGAAGAATAGAAAGCTGGAAGATTTTGAAACAGTGAATCTCACGGAGAAATACAATGCAATTCTTCAAAAGAAATTGCCCCAAAAGCTTCAGGACCCAATGAGTTTCACCATACCTTGCAACATTAGTGCTCTATTTTTACTAAAGCTTTATGAGATTTATGAGCTAGCATTAATTTGATGCCTCTTTCTATTTTCAGGAAACTGGGACTTGGAGATGCAAAGCCAACAACCATCACACTGCAATTGGTGGATAGATCTTTCACTTATCCTCGGGGATTCATTGAAGATATTTTAGTGAAAGTGGATAAATTTATTTTTCTAACAGATTTTATAGTGTTTGATATGGAAGAATATCAAAAATCCCTTTGATTCTCGGAAGACCCTTCTTGGCAACTGGGAAAGCTTTGATTGATGTGCATCAAGGAGAATTGACACTGAAAGTAGGCAGGGAAAAAGTGACATTCAATATTTACAACATCATCAAATATCTTGAAGCGGTGAGCATGTGTAAACGAGTAGATGTTGTTGAAGCTTGTGTGAATGAGACATTTATGGAAAACGAGCCGATTGATCTCTTGGAGTGGTGACTTGTAAATTCTACGTTCAAGTTGAGACATTGGGAGATAATTGGGATCTTAATAAGCTTTTTCTAGCACTTTAAGGCTTACCAAAATAAATAGTAGCCAAGACTCAAGTTGAAGCTCTACATGATCCATCATCAACATAAGCTACAAAGAATGCACTGGAGTTAAAAACATTGCCTGAACATCTCTGTTATGCATTCTTGGGTGAGAAATAGATATTTTCGATAATTATTTCTTCAACTCTTTCCACTGTAGAAGAACAGAAATTACTGCAGACATTAAGGAAATATGAGTCAGTTGGGATGGTAAATAGTAGACATTAAGGGGATTGGCCTTTCTATTTACATGAATAAAATTTTGATGGATGACACATATAAACCTCCATAGATTATCAGAAAAGGTTGAATCCAGCCATGAATGAAGTAGTATGAGTCGAGGTATTGAAAAGGCTAAAAGATGGAATCATTTATGCCATTTATGATAGTTCATGGGTATCTCCGGTTCAAGTGGTGCCTGAAAAGGGGGGAATGACAGTGGTCAAGAACGACAATAATGAGCTTATCTTAAAATGCTTATCCATCTCATTTGTGATAGTTGATTGGACCCTAGCCCCCGACGCTTCAATCAGTTGGGGTGTTTCGGCCTTCGTTCTCAAGGATTCATTCTCATGTCTTCTCATTCATTCAGTTTCGTGAGAAGATTCATTCCCCCTGTCTCCCGATTCGGTTTGTTGATTTTGAGGATTCACTCCCTAATGTCTCCCAATTCATTCAAGAATCCTTGAAATTGAAGAACCGAATCAGGAGATAGATGAAATGAATCATCTCACGAACCGAATGAATTGGAAGACATGGGGAATAAATCCTCAAGAACGGAGACCAAAATACCCCAACCGATCGAAGCGTTGGGGGCCGGGAGCCCATCAACTATCACAAATAGGATCAAAGTATTACACTAAATGATCGAAGCATTAGGGGGCCTAATGGTCCATCAACAGACAATGGTCAAAGCACCCCAACTAATCAAAGCATCGGGGGTCGAGGGCTCATCAACTATCACGAGAGTTGCAGCAGAGATCGAGGCATCTCACCACCGATCAAAGCAATGGAGGGCCTGAGGGTCCAACATCTACCACATAGCCACAACAGGGATCGAGAAATCCCGCAGTCACCAACGAAAGGCCCGAGGGCCCACATATCAACAAATGAACTGCTATTAGGCCAGATAAGTCAAGCGACACTTGACAAACCAGGTAATTAAAAATGCATGCATGAGTTTGATAGACTTGTCATTGCCATAGACTACACAAGTCTACCAAAGTGGGAGTAACTGTAAATATTATATTTTTACGCATAGCCCGATGATGAGTCACTTACAGGGACACCCCCCTGAAAATTAGTAAAATTAAAAGATGAGTATCATGAAAGAAAGGAACTCTAGGGAATATAACTAAAATCCAGCCGAAAATCACCTATGTCCAGTCCACCTTCTCTCAAACCTAAAAATATTCACTCAGATACACCCTGAAAATCTTAAATCCGACCAGACAAGGCATACCTATCATTGAATGTTCAAATTGTCAGTTACCAAAGACATGAGATTTGATTATGGTCGGCCGGATATGAAATTCAAATTAAAGATCCGGCCGGACATGTATTAAAGTGGTCAACACTCGTGCAAATTTCTGAGAGCTAAAGTCATGGATGGATTATGACTGGCTAGAATTACATTTCAAAAATACGTCCGGTCGAACATAGATCGTGCATTACAATCTATAATAACGCCAGACAGAGAGGAGGCTAGGGGGAGATTTTGTCTCCCCTTCCATTCTCAGTCCCCTCTAACGCTATAAAAAATGGGGCTTCTCCCCCTCACAAAATGACAATCTATCAACTGGAGACACCAAACTACTGAAATTTTGAGGTCTTAAAATCTGACATTTTAGAGGGAGAAAAGTGAGTGAACACCGACAAACCCTTAGAGTCTCATTGACAAGAAACTCACTTGGGTTCAAAACCAAGCAAACCCCAAGTATTCTCTCTTAAACTCCAAGAACCTTAATCAATGATTTTGTTGGAAAAAAATCCATCCAAGATCATCCATAAACCACCATGAAACCTCGCCAATGATAACTCAAAATATGAAATCAAAGTGATTTGCTAGCAATGGAGATGCCACTAAGCTTGCCACACTTAGATTAGTCGATTTGAACTTGAAAATGAGAATCTCTCCCTTACAATGTATTCGGCCATAGCCAAAGCATAAAAGCTTCAAGTTTTTTCTTTCAAAAGTCGTGTATTATATGTTTAGGAAGAAGAAAATACAAAGTTTAAATATGTTACAAAGAAAAACCCTAAAAAGCATGAATGGACAAAAATGTCCCTAATGTGAAATTACCAAAAGACCTAAAAACTACCCAATGATTTCACTCAAGCATGTCCCCTACGTCATTCCCCACCTAAAGTAGCTTAAAATAAAGATTGGAAACTAATCTCACTTAATCTAATTAAGGTGCTTATATCAAATAGTAAATTAACGTGTTTACTCAATAAGCAAGGTTCTAAGCATAATTAACCCTAATGACCTGGTCAACTAGCTTAATTACATCAAAACTAAATTCAATATAATAAACAAAATGATTAAATAATACAAGGTTTGGACGAATTATAAAAGTTTCAAAATTGGGCCAAATTCTCAATATAAGTCATTGTATTCAAAATGGCTTTGTAACGCTTTATTCAGATCTAATTTGGGCCAAGTGAAGTAGCTTAGGGCCCTCTCCATTGAATCCCACATGTGTCTATGGTATGCCCCTGACTTGTCTGTTGTAGTCGGCCATGAAACGTTGAGCTAGTCTTGCCATTGTTTCTCTAATCTTCTTGGCCTTTTGGCTTGTGATTGGCCCTGATGGTACTTGCAATGGTTATACTTTGATATTGGTCGTGTTCCTTAGTGCTCCAAGTGTGCCTTGGTTCATGTCACCTCTACTTTCTAGTGTAAATCTAGCAACAACCGAATACTCAGAATGATCTTATTGAGCTAGACGACATAAAGGTACGACCTAAGGGCACTCTTTTCATCACTGTCTTTTTTTAGCTTTGCATTTATACAAGTATCTCTGGCCGGATCTAGGACACGTCAGGCCGGACATCATCCAACCTGACTCATCTGAGGCCAGGTCGAGGAATATGCACCTTATATTCTGTTATTTGCACGCAATAGTACTTTTTTTATTCATTACTGTTTTGGTATGTTCACTGTTTGCTTTTTTACCATCTTATTACTGCTTAGTCATTTATTGATCTCTTAATTTTTTATGCATGTTAATGTTTTATTACTGTTATTATCTCATGTTAGTTAGTTCAATATAGATTAGTTGTTTTACACATACTTGTGTGTTCTGACCTGTGAGGAATATCCGGCCTCACTTATTACATGTTCGACCATACATCACTTTATATATCCGGTCGTATGATCCCCTTTGGTATATAGGATGAGAACATGGACATAAGTTCCATTGCTGATTCCGAATGGACGGTAATATGATTTACACTCGAGATATAATTCCACGTATCATTGGGAGGATGGCCACTTTATTACTATGATAAATATAAGCATGATGTCTTGTCATATTCACTGTTAATTTTGTAGTTATCCAGTTACTATGATTTTATCAGCATTGCGGCCTATTATAAATGTTAATATTGCTTACTATCTATTGATGCTATTATAACTGTCTTTTGGCATTATTTCACTTGTTACCATTGAAATCATGCAATTCTGATTTTTATAGTACATCCGGCCAGACTCTTAGTAAGTCTGGCAGGATATTTATGTCATGAAGAATGTCCGGCTTTCCACGAACATATCCAACCGGGCCTCTACAAGGTCAGGGATCTAAGATGAATAATTTAATTTGTTTAATAGCTATTTTTTCATTGCTGTAACAATTCGTTTATGCACTTTTATATTTACTTTTTTTTGTTATTTTTGTCGTGTGTGTATTATAAATTGTTATTGCATGTTATTGCATTATAAGATATAGCGATACCTCTATTCGAACCTGAGTATTATACTGGCATAAGTAAGAGACCATTTCAAACCCAAATGGGTCTAAGGTCGGACATTGCAAGGGGTGTAGTACGATATTTCCAGCATTTCAAATTGGGTGGTGACTCATTTATTCCCAATTTGTCCCTGTGGAGCTATATGTACTCTCTACATGCTGCCAAACCCAATGGTGTTGTGGTCGTCAATGTTGGGAAGCGGTCGTGAGTGCGCATCGGAAAATAAAAAATTATGATGCCGCTATCCATTTGCCCAAGACCCATTTGTTTTTATTATTCTACAAGCCTAGGCATGTTACTATATATTCTAAGCAAAAAAAACTCATAAAACATGCAAAGAACATAAACCTAAACATGCTAACTATCATAAGAACTCTAATTAAAATAAAGAAAGAAAAAGACTTACTTGAACCGAAACTCATCCAATCCTCCCTCCAATCTACAAGCTTTTCTCGAACTCAGCAAGATCTTCCACGTTCCAAATAGACACACAAGTGTGTGGCCTCCAAAGGTGCACACACCAAAGCCAAAACTCAACGGCAAGACTACGCCTTGAGTGCACGGGTATTTTGCCTTTGGTGCTAGCCTAAGTAAATACCTCAAAACTTTTAACTTGAGATTCCTCTAGTCAATTAGACTTAAGGATCCTCAAAATCAGTGGCTTACTCTTAAACTTTAGAGTTGCTCACTTATATAAACCCAAGATATGAAAGGTTTTGGTGTAAAAAATTTGTAAAGAATTATTTGGGTCTATATAGGTGCTCCAAATACAACAAAATTAATTAAGAATCTGATGTGGGATAAATGCTAATTAAATTTTAGCCATTGGATCTTAATATAGTGGTTTTAATGAGATTATAAAACCCTAATAAGAGTTTGGGCCGAATTGGATTTCAAAATAAAAAATAATAATAAAAAAAACGCAGATTTTTATTTATTTATTTATTTTATTATTCATTTTTCCAATTCCCAAAGTGCCCCTATCGTCATTCACCAATCCCTAAGCTACTTTGGAACCTCATAAATGATATGTTCAATAATTAAACACATTGAACCATTTATGAACGATTCCTACAGCAATCATATATGTTGTTAAATTTGTATTGTGCTGCTGTTAACCATTGATTTCAACTTTGTTGTGTGTGACCTTTTAGGTTCCCCTCAAGTTGGACATGAAATGAATCGTGATTATTTAATCGAACATAAATTATCCTCCGATCAGATGGTCGTTCGATTTCAATGACCAAGGTTGACATCTAGCAACATGCCAAGCCCCCCAAATGAGAAGGAAAGATATATACCCATTATGTATGCGATTTACATATGATACGGTCCATCGTCTAACTGTATCCCCACCGTTTGACCTATGGTATGGAAAGTGTCTACCCATATAGTCAAATGTATGATGTTGATAATGTCATGAATCGTGCTAACCCAAGAATCTCATATAATTCTTCTGCTGCGGCCACAGTCTCAAACACTGATCACACATATCAACCTGCGAACTGGAATACTACTCTTATAAGAAAATATTATCCGAGTGGCGATTCTCTGTTGTATCCTTACAAATTGATGTGTTTCAACAAATGACTTAATCATACCCTTATGACCGGATCTTTTAAACCGGGGAAGGAGAATGTCAAAGTCATTTGATCCACAAATAAGATTGTAAAGACCTCAAGTCTAAGAACTAGTCATACAATCGATAAATGAAAGTTCTCACATACACATGGGATAAAAACTTCATGTGAAAACTTTCGGTTGTCAGTTCGATGGACACGAGCAACTCATGCATCCATGTGATACACCAAGTAGACGGATCTCCGCTAGTAGCCTATGAGATCGGCTACCCCACTTAAGGGTGGGTCATATCATCATGCTAGTCTCTCCACTTTGTGAACGCCCAGATTATTCACAAAACTATGACTAGGAACGTTTGAGAGTAATGATTATCATAAGGCGTGGAAGCTGTCATCTTATTACTCCAAGGGCTTTATTACAGTGTTTGATGATTCATATAATTTATGTAAGACACGTATAATAAAGATTGATATTTTTATAATTAATGAAAATATTGCAAATACATGTACATATAACCCATCCACAAGTTGGGTATAGGGCATATCCCTAACAATCTCCCACTTGCACTATAACCAACTAGTATGAATCTGGACACTATACTCTTGGGTGTGCCTATCATGCTTTTGTTGAGTCAGCCCTTTAGTCAGAGAATTTGCAAGATTATCTCCTGTGGGTATTTTCTCTATACTAACTTCTTTTCTCTCAATAATCTCCCTAATGAGATGAAATTGCATGAGTACATGTTTGGATTTCTTGTGGGACCTTGGTTCCTTTGATTGAGCAATGGCATCTGTGTTGTCATAGTACATCGTGACGCCATTCTTTATCGCGGGAAGCACTTCCAGCTCCGTAATGAACTTCTTTATCCAGACTGCTTCTTTAGCTGCCTCAGATGCTGTAATATACTCAGCTTCAGTGTTGGAGTCCGCTGTAGTTGACTTCTTTGAGCTTTTCCAACTGACAGCTCCACCAATCAAAGTAAAAAGATATCTTGTTTGCGATCTGCTGCCATCCCTATCGGTCTGAAAGCTCGCATCACAGTAACCAATGACTTTCATCTCAGAAAAATCTTCGTATGTCCAAAACACATCCTTAGTTCTTCTCAGATACTTGAGGATTATTTTGACAGCTGCCCAGTGTTGCTCACCAGGATTTTCCTGATACCTGCTCGTTATGCTAAAAGTATAAGAGACATCAGGTCATGTACATAGCATGGCGTACATGATCGATCCTATTATTGAAGCATAAGGGATCATACTCATATGCTCTCTATCTGAAGGAGTATGTGGACATTGCTCCTTAGATAATTTGATTCCATGATAAGTAGGTAAATTACCTCTTTTGGAATCTTCCATTTTGAATCTTTTCAAAACTTTATCTATGTACGTAGATTGAGGAAGTTCTAACAACCTCTTAGATCTATTATTGTAGATCTTAAACCCGAGGATGTAGGCTGCTTCTCCCAAATCTTTCATGGAGAAATTCTGAGATAACCATTGTTTCGTGGCTTGCATCATGGGAATATCATTCCCGATGATTAATAGGTCATCTACATATAATACAAGAAATATAACAGCACTCCCACTACTTTTCCTGTAAACACAAGGCTCGTCTACATTTTTGATGAAGTCAAATTCTTTGATTGTCTCATCAAATCATATATTCCAACTTCTGGAGGCTTGCTGAGTCCATAAATGGATCGTTTAAGCTTGCATACTTTATTATGATCATCATTAGATGCAAACCCCTCAGGTTGTGTCATATAGACTTCCTCTACGAGGTTTCCATTAAGGAAAGTTGTTTTGACATCCATATGCCAAATCTCATAATCCAAGTATACAGCTAGTGCCAGTAAAATTTGAATGGACTTTATCATTACAACAGGCGAGAAGATTTCGTCATAGTCAATTCCTTGGATTTGTCTATAACCTTTTCGCCACCAACCTAGCCTTATAGGTTTGGATGTTGCCTTCTGCATCAGTTTTACACTTGTAAATCCACTTGCAGCCTATCGGTTTTATCCCTTCAGGTGCATCCACCAAGTCCATGTTGGATAGTTATGACCCATAGCGTCACTATTTGTACAGATCATGGTGTTGTTATATAAATTAACTATGTGACAAAGGAAATTGCTCTTTTATCATTTATGATTAGATCACCAAGATGTATAAATGATGAAAGGTCCATATGATTAGTTCATGGATTGAGATGATATGAGACAATATCAATCCATAAAGGTTTAATCATTAAATATCCTTAGTCATAGTATTATCGAGATTGGACATCGATAATGCGGAATAGACTAGTATTACACTTGTGCGCGTTGTGAGGGCATAACGGCATAGTTCTCATATATTTGGGTATAGGATACTCATGCAAGTGTAGTAGGAGGTTGTGTTTTACCGATGGTACGGAAAACAGCTTCACTTTGGATAGACCCCTCAGAATTCCATTGGTAGTATTACTATTTGTCTATGGAAGTCCGAATCAGGGTAGGTGTATTTGGTCTTAACCAGAGACTTGCACCGCTAATACTTACGACAATCAATGTACTTTGGTTTTGGTCGTCCAGGGCTTTAACAGGTTCTGTGTACGCCTCTTCTGGGTATATTGAGAATCGTAGTGTATTGGGTGTGATGTCGAGATGGAAGTATCACTCCAGTAATAGTGGAGATGATGATCACATAGGATACGGAACTCATTCTCTTTTATGCTGTAGCTATCGGGATATTATGACTAGGTCATGTTTATCCGATTATAGAGACTAGTTACCAGAGATCCGATATGTGCTTCGTACGGGGCAGACACATTTCCAGCCCCAGGCCGTGCACGTGACATCTGATACTGGATCGAAATACGCAATACTATGTATACTACGCCTGATATAGATCATATCTTCTTGTAAAGATATTTCTGGAGAATTGGGTAGGCATGGCGCTTTGCTAGAAGCCAACCTTGTCTTGTAAATCAGTATAAACGTAGTACTAGGTACTTACGTGTTCGGATAGTCCGACGATCGAATTTACTGCCAACATATCCGGGATCTCATGGGTCGCTTCCCGAAGATTCACCGATGACGTATGACTCGCACTTTAATTAATCTGGATTAATTTGATGATAGAGAAAATTAATCTGGGATTAATTGCGGAGATATTTTATCTGGGATAAAATATTAATTAAAGAGAGAAAAATGATTAATTTGGAATTAATCGATAAAATAATATATTCGATATATTGTACGAAATTGGATTTCGACGCGAAATTGAAATTAGATTTTAATTCGGGCGAACGAATTAATTTAGAATTAATTCGTTAGCGACGTGAATAGTGATTTTGCTATGCATAATTATTTAATTACGTCGCAATGGAAAATTCGTTAATTTGGAATTAGCGAACCCGAGCCCGAGAGTGTTTGCGGGCGCACTCGCATTTCGAATTCAAGTGCGGCCCACAAGTCACATCAAGCGTCAAATCACTAGTCAATCGATTGATGTGATGTCTAGTCACTTTGAGTGACATGACAACTTGTCATTGTGATGTGAATATTTGATGGAGGTGGTTGAGGCTTTATTGCCTTGACTTTTTGGAAAGTAAAATTTGGTATTTGTTTTGGAAATGAAATTAACCAAATACACTTAACATTTTCCTCTCTCTCTCTTTGATGGTTCACATTTTTGGAGCCAAAACCTCACCCTCTCTCTCACGGCCTCAAGGCCAGTTTTCTTCTTCTATTTTGCCCACTGCCGTGAGCCAAGGAGAAACCTGGAGCTTGGAGCACCAATGGAGGACATGACCGAAAATTTGGAGGCCAAATTACTGCACTGCCGTGAGCTTCCAAGGAGGGCAGAAAAGTTGTGTTCTTCGACGCATCGCCTCAACCGATCGATGTAAGTATTCCACAACTTCTTCGAATATTCACATGTATGTTTCATTGTTTTAATCGATCCTCGGGATCGTAGAAACCCAACAATGGTATCAGAGCCAATATTGAGCATGAAACTTTTTAGGGTTAAAATTGGGTAAAATCAATTTGAGCATGATTTGATGAAATTGCTTGATTGAGTATGCTTAAATGATGTTTAATTGAAGTTTGATTGGATCAATTTCATGAAATTGATTGGATCAATTTTTCCCATTTTGGTTGGCTTGGCCGAATCATATAGAGCCCTAAATGTCATGGTATTTTTTATGTTTTTGATCATTGAATGAGTTGGATAACAATTGGTAATGTTGAATTGGATTTAATTGGATTGAATTCGAATCGGATATAAAAATACCCAAAATGCCGAGACTACTATAACATGTTTTGTTGAAAATGAGCATAATTAATTGTGTAAATTGATGTTTTAGAAATGTTAATTTGGGTGATTAATTATGGCAATACACTTTGAGTCATTAAATTGTGAAATTGGAATTTTGGAATTTAATAATGTTGGGCCAAATTTGGAATTGGGCTTAAAAGTTGTAATTGGGCTAATTGGGCTTGGTTGTACTAAGTTAGGTTTAGGCTAAATTGGTTGGATCCAATTGGGCCCAAAACCACATCCATAAAGTCCAATTATGACTAATGGACCTTAACTTTAATTGGGCCTAATGGGCCTAAATTGGTTTATAGGCATATAAGGGTGATTCCTTAAATGGGCTTTGGTAATTGGGTTTGACCCATGTTGACCAAAAGTCCATGCCTTAAGAAATTAATTAAAAACCCATTGGACTTTAAATTAATTAACATTGGATGTTAATCAGGCTTTGAGACCCGTAACGGTTAGATTTAGAATCTAAGTCGTAAAGGTTCGTTAATAAAGTGTAATATTTAATTTGGAATTAAATAGCGAATTAGTATTAAATACAAATTAAATTGGATTTAATGTTTTAGTTTAATTTAATTCAAGAATTCGTACTTTGAGTACTTATTCGCAAAACGAGTTTGACTCGCGCAAAATCAAATCGTTGTTTGAACATTGGATGGTCATTAATTGTCAGATTAATTAATTGGATTAGATTGATTGATAACATGCTTGTGTGAATACATGGTTGCGATGCATGAATAATGTATATCGGATGGATATTAGATGGGTGGGGGCAATTTTGGAAATTGTTGTAATAAATTTAGAATTTATTAATTGGACCTGCGTGTCCAGCCTATTACCTCCTTACTCTGTGTATTTCTCTTCTCACCTATTCCCCTCAATGTAAATGAGGTTTCTTTAGAAGTGTTATGTAACGGGTAGAAGCAATACTTGTGCTAGCGGGAGAGAGGAAAATGAGAGATTTGTTCTAGGAACAATGTGTTAAGTATCCATCCGCATATCATTATTTTATTTATTTATGCGCCTTATTATGTGTTTATAATGCATGTTTAAGGGTGTATGATGATGAGACCTTAACAAAGATAATAAATAGGTTGCCGATTTGCACGCGAAAAACCCTCAAACAATATTAAGCGTTTTTCCTTCCATTGAGTGATTCTTACTCAAGATCCAAGACTGGAATTGGTTTGTTGGCCAAAGTCAAGGCCTTTGTCCGTCGAGGATGTGTTTGAATCATGAAGGCTTTGTTCCATATTGGTGTCTTGTCCAAGTTGTTATTTGTTGGCCAAAGTCAAGATCACTTCTTGTCCATCGACATTGATTACGAAGCTTTCCATGGTCAATGGGTTCCGCTTAACTGGGATCACTAAGTTTGTTGTGCTAAAGCCAAGGCTTAGTTGATTCAGAGGAAAAAGGTTAGGCAATATATTGGATATATTGGCATATATAAGATATATGTTTCGGACTTGGATGTCCCCCTACTGGATCTAGGAATTGGATGGGATCCAATTGATCTTAGAGATATACCTAGTTAATTATCATACAATTTGTTGGCCATGAGATACCACCGTGGATATATGAGTTATCCTATACATTTTGATGGCAGTCACGTCAACGATCTAGCCATGATCAAACCTCCGCCTATTCGTTGGGTGAGGATTGATGCTCATGAAAACATGTGCGTATCAAGATAGGATATGTCAGTCCTGTGTACAGGGCATAGGCATCCTCACGTGTTTACGATCTAGTAAATCAATGGTCGTGGTATAACGTCGGAAACCAGTTCCGAGTGTTATTTAGAGATCATAAATTTAAAGTCGACTGTATTATACCGAACGGATTTGACGTTCTGATATATATCCCAAGTATAATACGGTTGACCTGTGACGGAGGGATTATACGTATGCAGTGACCTCGGCTTGCATAGTTTAGCGAGATTATCTGTGGTCGTCATAATCCATGAGTGGGTAGATTATGGACACGAAATTGGATTTCGTGACGGATAGACCTAAACTTAGAGAGTACCACAATATGAAGTGTACTCGTTGAGCACTTGGGCAACGCGATATGAATAATATGGATTATTCATAATACTTCACCGGATTAAATGAGTTAATTCGGATCGTTTAATCATTAAACGATAACACATGCATTAGGGAATTTTTTTCCGATAATAATTATTGTGTATTTGTATTTGATACATAATACGATTAGATACACATTAATTATTCGTCAAATGAGATTTTGACACATGCCATAAATATATGTATTTATTATTTAATGTAAATAATACATATATTTGTATAAATAATTGTTTAATTATTTAATAGTTAAATAATTAAATAATTGATTTTTCAATCTTTATCCATTTATTATTAATTGAATAATACTTGGTGAATTTTGATTGGAAAAATGGCATGAATTGATTATGCTTTATATATGTCTAAATTTGATTGGATATAATAAAGTATAATCCATTTTAATTTGATTAAAAAATTGAAAAAACAAAAACTCCCCCCACTTACTTGATTAAGTCGGTCATGAATGGTTTATTTTCCAAGTTGTTTTCTTCTTCCTTTGCTGTCCATTACTGCCGTGAAGCAAGAGAAATAAAATAAAAAAATTTGGTTTGATGAAATCAAAAAGGAAAGACAAAGAAATTCAAGGAAAAGCTTGGAATTTGGGAGATTAATAGGTAATCCTCTACAACCCAAATTGTAAATTAGTTTCATTTTTCTTCAATACTTAGAAATGTTCTAGGGTTTCTTTATTTTGTGTAAATTTGGGGCTTTTATTTGTGGTTGATGGAGAAGGAAGTTTATACATGTGTGAAGTGTGGAATTGATGAAATTAGTATAATTTCATTCCAATTTGTTCAAATTTTTTGTTGACAAGATTGTTGCCATTCTAGAGTTATTGATCCACTCTTAGATAGCCTAGATTGTTCTAGAGTTTTTCATATGTGGTGGGACTCATTGGTGATGGATTAATTAGATTAATCTTGTGTAAAATTGGATTTAAGCATGAAAAGTTGACTGTTTTTGCTCACTGATCAGACCTGGAATATCTGGAAATTTGGTGATGTAAAATATTTCTTATGAATGTTTTGGATGTGTTTTGGGAGTTGGCACAATTTCCGGAAAGTGTTTCCGACTTGAAATAAGCGAAAACGGCCAAAAACGGCGTTACCGGGTGGATTTCGAGCCAACCGGGTGATGGCTGTACAAACAGTGAATCCATCACTGTTTGGGAAGCCCATGAACTGCCCTGAGACTATTGGAGCTGACCTGGGCAGTTTCCATAAGTGTCGGGTAGTCGGTTCGGTCAAAAACGTATTTTAGGCAATTTTACGGAAAAATTATTTTCGTAAATGTTTCGCGAGTTTTCAACTTGTTTATGTCAATATTTGATATTGAATAAATAGGTTTAGGTGAAATATGAATAAATTATTCATATTAGATATTCAATAATTTATTCGGTATTTTTGAAAAAGTTTTAAAAATACGATTTTGCCCAAACCCGCGCTTCGTTGCGCGCCCCATCACCCAAAACCCCAACAAAAATGGTATCATAGCGGGTCTAATGCTTCATCCATTACATTATTCATGCTTGATATATGATATATAATCCAATTTTAATTTTCGCACATGCTTGTAATCTAGATATGTTTCTTAACTGTTCGATTCTACGTTAATTAAAAATGTAACGGAAATTTAATAGTTAAATTAAGTTATTTTTCTTAGGTAGAATTGAAATGTTTAGAAAATGATTTAGATTAAAAATCTGCATTAGATCTAGAGTATGGCTTCCATAGGAAAATTGCCGCTTTTACATATGGTTGTAAAGTAACCTGTATTGGATACATGTTTCTTGGTCCGCCTTGTCAGTACGGATGCAAATAATTTCCTGATGCTATAGCTGTATTGTGCCAAAGTTGTGCAGTTATGGTTGATGGTAGTTCATTTGCGACGATAGAACTTATATGATAAGAGACAAATTCGAGTGAAAGTGGAAATCCTGAACGTGCCAAAGCTGTCAGGACTACACCGGTAGCTTGAGTTTGTCATTGACAAGTGTAGCCTTGATACGCCTCCCTGTGAACATACCAAAGCTGTCACAGCGAGAAACGGTCAGGACTAAAACCAGAAGTCACTAGTGAGTGATTGACAATGAGTTGTCTACCTAATGAATATACGTAGGCGAGAACGTGCCAAAGCTGTGAGTCGAAATATATTCATGGGATCCTACTCCTACTATGGAATTCGATTTAATTATTAAATTCCCGTTGTCCGTTGGGGATTACGGTATTACGTAAAGTAGTGGGAGACACTGCTGAGTTTAAAATCCATAACTTAAGCAGTGCGTAATATTTTGGAATTTACTGTTTTATTTTCCTTTATTCTATATTGCTTATAGATTTATGCTTCTTATCCATTGCATAGTATATTATTTGAATATATAGGTTTTCTGACTTTACTTATGGTTGCGTAGTTCTAAAATAGGTTCTAGAAAGACATTAGACTTAGATATTATTAGATTAGTTCAAACCATCGGGAACTGTTGTTCCGATTTTCTTGGAAAATCAAGATGGTTTGTGACTTAGTTTCTAAGTCGCGATTAGGTAATCTAAATAGATATATGCTTTAGGATATCCTTCTAGAAAGATTAGTTTCTTATGCAGTAAGAATTGGCTTGAATAGTTCATGTCTCGAGATTCTTGACTAGAATTAAGAAAACCCATTTAGTATTTGTTTATCTTTTAATGACGTTTCTTGGCTTTTTGTGACTTTTAGAAGTCACGTGTCTGACATAGTTTGCTAATCAATTATTTTACAATCGTTGTGAATAATTGAACGCAGATTATAAAGCTTAAGAAATAGAGATATGTATAGTTGTGTATAGAGAATATCGATTCTCACAATACGACAACTGTAGGTATTGGATACCGGATCTCCCGTCCAGTTATTTAAAATATTATTTAATAATTTTTTGATATTTGATATCAGAACTTGTGACTATTGGATAGTTACTTGTTCTATATAAACAGTTGTTACATATTTTAAAGTGACTAGTAGTGTCATTAATGAAAGATGAACATTAAGAAAATATTCGGTAAAATAAATAACTTAGTACTATACATTATGAGGTTTTATCATAAAAGCATTGGATGCTTATTCCTTATGGTAAATGATGGTCTGATATGAGATCACACCACATATCCTTATCCATTTAATGAATATTGTATTCAGGTTGTAATTAAATCTCATTTAACCAATGATTGTCATTGGACCACAGATTTATTAAACTAATACATTGGAAGTGTGTAGTTTAATGAATTAGATATTGCCTTAAAGAGTTTTCTTTACTCCGTAACTAGTTAATAAATTGTCATGACTTAGTTACGTGTTTCTAATAGAGATCATATTGAATGTCTTGAATTGTTCAAGAACTGTCAATATGTTTCTAATGAAACTCAGATAGAATATTTTGAATAGTTCAAAGATATTTTATCTATAGTGTTGAAAACTGTATCTCTAGAAATTCATTGCTCGTTTTTGAATTGTTCGAAGATTTTTGATTTGATCAAACGCATGAATTTAAGGCAATTGGTTCTAAGGTTATTTATTGAATATGATTCTTACTCAGTATTAAACTTCTGCGATTCCATTTTGATGGAATTGGACAGTGGGAGTTATCAAATCTTATATGATCTGATTCGTTGATATTGAGTGTTACCGAATTGGTTTTCGATACTCTTAGGGTTATGCTTCTGTAACACTAATTCATCTCTTTAATTAAGGTTCCATTCATTTCCACAGTTACATATATGATATGTATAGATGGAAAATTTGAATCTTGAAAAGTTTGAGATTTGAATCTTTCTTTTGTGTAATGGTTATATAATTGAAAGTATTTGTGCCTCGGAGGTACGAGTAAAAGGTTATCATTTATTCTATTCAATGGAATATTGTATTCTTTTTTATAGAATATCTTTTCTACGATCCCGAGTAATAAAATTATTTTGTTACTTGGTGATTGACATTGGATGTTGACGATTGTAGAAAGGACTTGACTTAGTGAAGTCAAATGTGAGAGTGACAAACAGTAATGGAACTACGTAATTAATAAGATGAAAAGACCCTTAGACAACTTTTGTATAAGTCCAATAGGATGTTGGAATCATTTATAAAGTATTTGATACTTAATGATTCTGTTGTTTTCTTATCGAAGAAAATTATCCTATAACTTATAGTAGGAGCGATATTTGATATCGATTCTGGAACTTAGCTTTGAACCATAGATCTGAAATTATTCATGGCTTACTACGATCAAGTTTTGAACTTGATTAAGCTTTCGTTATGAATCGTTCATAAAATGTGCAAATTGTTTGCTCAGCAAAAGCATAGTGAGCTTGATAAAGGTTTGACCCTTATAGTATGACAGTGAGGAAGGTTATATTCAGTAGTCTATTGTAGATTCTGAGGAAACTTGTCTCTAGTCGCACTAATTGAACAATTAGAGATTTGTTGGTTAATGTTGATATTAAGCTATGAATTTTGGCTAAAGAATGCAAAGTGGCGTTCTTGAGTGATTTCTTCGAATGAGAGATCTGTTGTGATTTCTTTGTTTGAAGAGTTCATTCTAGAATGGCCTAGTGTTTGTATTCTGCTAAGATCACAGTTTGATACACTCGCTTATAGAGCATATTGTAGACTCAGATAAGCTTTCCGGAAATCCACGTTCTCTATTTTTTATATCAGTCAGATTGTCTACTTTTATCGAAGTATAGAGAATACATATTTGTCAGTAGGGTCAGTGGGAGCGTACAAATTTATTTCTAGTATTATATATCCTAAGTCTTCTTTTCTCCGTGTTGCAGTGTGAGCAGTCTCTATTATATTTGATATAAAGTTTTATATATTATATAAAACTGAGAGACTTTTGAGATACTCTCATTAATCGCAGATTAGATATGATCTAATAAATGACACAGCAAGACTATATGTATGACAGTTAGTATAACTGTTTGACAGTTAACGTGTCTTTTATGTATATAGTATTCATCTTTCGTAAATGATGATTCCTTTGTCGAAAGTGATATTGATTAGAATGTTTAGTCAATATTATGTATCATAGGATGATGTCGTGATGATTATTATATTATGTGTGATTAAAGATATCAATTTAATCGTAAATTTTACGAGTTATTTTGATATACCGCAGACCATATGATGGATCTTGAAACATGTTCTTTGTGATCTTTGAGATATTAAGAACGAGTTTCTAATTCATTGAGAATTTAGTCAGCAACCATAAGGTCAGATTAGTTTTTATTCTAATTATGGCATTAGATGGTCTATGTCGTATAAAGTCAGAAAAGATGCAGTGGGAGTGTCACCGTTGATTCTACTGAATTAGTGGAATCAGTTGCAACTTGTGAAGTATTGACTTATGAAGTTGCATAGTGACCTCATAGATTAGAAGTGTTGATATTAGTATAGTGCTTTCGGTTATCTTAAAGTGTGTAGATTTGATTTCTAAATACATAGATAACTTAACAGTTACAGCACAATACTGATATAGTGTCTGAGTCATATTGATGTGGAATTTGGAATCTGCAAAATATGAATGATGCTGGTTAAGGAAAACGGTTGAGTTTGTTGGACAGACTCGATTTGTTAAAGTAGGCTTACTTGTTGGTGCCTACCTCTTGAGTGCTGGTGAGCTCTTAAGGGCCATGAGTATACGATACATATTGAGATGTGTATAGGATACCATGGATTGGCACTAGAGCAAGTGGGAGAAATTGTTATGGTTGGTACTCCGAGTGCCAATCTGGATCGTATTATGTCTGATTCATTAATACGAGCGGTTCAATTTTCCATAATATTACTAATTTTACTGGTAGCACCCTTGTCTTTTATACACTTATTTGATCTAATCTGATTACGATTAGATCGAAATTGAATCTGGTTCAGTGATACGTGTATATTATACAAAGACCCTAGGATTTACAGTATAGTGCGCAGTTACAACGTAGTTTGTAATTGGCATTGGGAAGCACACTATTAGTTGTATATCCTTAAATAAAGTTCCTAGTCAATATTTACTAACACTGGTCGGTTAGTAAAATCCGCTGAGACCAGTACATGTCATATATCGTGACTTGGTCCGATGGTTTATCCCAGTGAACCATGAGTCTTGGGATACTCCTATAGACATGTAGGTGTTTATTTGATAAGACACTGAACGACTTACTGAAGGTTTCCTAATAGATGGTACACCAACGTCAATAGGAACCTTCTCGAGTTGAGCGAGCATAGTGATCCTTCGACTTGAGATACCACCGTGGATATATGAGTTATCCTATACATTTTGATGGCAGTCACGTCAACGATCTAGCCATGATCAGACCTCCGCCTATTCGTTGGGTGAGGATTGATGCTCATGAAAACATGTGCGTATCAAGATAGGATATGTCAGTCCTGTGTACAGGGCATAGGCATCCTCACGTGTTTACGATCTAGTAAATCAATGGTCGTGGTATAACGTCGGAAACCAGTTCCGAGTGTTATTTAGAGATCATAAATTTAAAGTCGACTGTATTATACCGAACGGATTTGACATTTTGATCTATATCCCAGGTATAATACAGTTGACCTGTGACGAAGGGATTATACGTATGCAGTGACCTCGGCTTGCATAGTTTAGCGAGATTATCTGTGGTCGTCATAATCCATGAGTGGGTAGATTATGGACACGAAATTGGATTTCGTGACGGATAGACCTAAACTTAGAGAGTCCCACAATATGAAGTGTACTCGTTAAGAACTTGGGCAACGCGATATGAATAATATGGATTATTCATAATACTTCACCGGATTAAATGAGTTAATTCGGATCGTTTAATCGTTAAACGATAACACATGCATTAGGGAATTTTTGTCCGATAATAATTATTATGTATTTATATTTGATACATAATACGATTAGATACACATTAATTATTCGTCAAATGAGATTTTGACACATGCCATAAATATATGTATTTATTATTTAATGTAAATAAAATACATATATTTGTATAAATTAATTGTTTAATTATTTAATAGTTAAATAATTAAATAATTGATTTTTCAATCTTTATCCATTTATTATTAATTGAATAATACTTGGTGATTTTGATTGGAAAACATGGCATGAATTGATTATGCTTTATATATGTCTAAATTTGATTGGATATAATAAAGTATAATCCATTTTAATTTGATTAAAAAATTGAAAAAACAAAAACTCCCCCACTTACTTGATTGAGTCGGTCATGAATGGTTTATTTTCCAAGTTGTTTTCTTCTTCCTTTTCTGTCCATTATTGCCGTGAAACAAGAGAAATAAAATACCAAAATTTGGTTTGATGAAATCAAAAAGGAAAGACAAAGAAATTCAAGGAAAAGCTTGGAATTTGGGAGATTAATAGGTAATCCTCTACAACCCAAGTTTGTAAATTAGTTTCATTTTTCTTGAATACTTAGAAATGTTATAGGGTTTCTTTGTTTTGTATAAATTTGGGGCTTTTGTTTGGGGTTGATGGAGAAGGAAGTTTATGCATGTGTGAAGTGTGGATTTAATGAAATTCGTATAATTTCATTCCAATTTGTTCAAATTTTTGTTGGACTAGATTGTTGCCATTATAGAGTTATTGATCCACTCTTAGATAGTCTAGAATTGTTCTAGAGTTGTTCATATGTGGTGGGACTCATTTGGTGATGGATTAACTAGATTAATCTTGTGTAAAATTAGATTTAAGCATGAAAAGTGGACTGTTTTTGCTCACTGATCAGACCTGGAATATCTGGAAATTTGGTGATGAAAAATATGTCTTATGAATATTTTGGATGTGTTTTGGGAGTTGACACAATTTCTGGAAAGTGTTTCCGACTTGAAATAAGCGAAAACGGCCAAAAACGGCATTACCGGGTGGATTTCGAGCCAACCGGGTGATGGCTGTACAAACAGTGAATCCATCACTGTTTGGGAAGCCCATGAACTGCCCTGAGACTATTGGAGCTGACCTGGGCAGTTTCCATAAGTGTCGGGTAGTCGGTTCGGTCAAAAACGTATTTTAGGCAATTTTACGGAAAAATTATTTTCGTAAATGTTTCGCGAGTTTTCAACTTGTTTATGTCAATATTTGATATTGAATAAATAGGTTTAGGTGAAATATGAATAAATTATTCATATTAGATATTCAATAATTTATTCGGTATTTTTGAAAAAGTTTTAAAATACGATTTTGCCCAGACCCGCGCTTCCGTTGCGCCCCATCACCCAAAACCCCAACAAAAATGGTATCATAGCGGGTCTAATGCTTCATCCATTACATTATTCATGCTTGATATATGATATATAATCCAATTTTAATTTTCGTACATGCTTGAATAAATAGGATTTCGTGACGGATAGACCTAAACTTAGAGAGTACCACAATATGAAGTGTACTCGTTGAGCACTTGGGCAACGCGATATGAATAATATGGATTATTCATAATACTTCACCGGATTAAATGAGTTAATTCGGATCGTTTAATCATTAAACGATAACACTGCATTAGGGAATTTTTGTCCGATAATAATTATTGTGTATTTATATTTGATACATAATACGATTAGATACACATTAATTATTCGTCAAATGAGATTTTGACACATGTCATAAATATATGTATTTATTATTTAATGTAAATAAAATACATATATTTGTATAAATTAATTGTTTAATTATTTAATAGTTAAATAAATAAATAATTGATTTTTCAATCTTTATCCATTTATTATTAATTGAATAATACTTGGTGATTTTGATTGGAAAACATGGCATGAATTGATTATGCTTTATATATGTCTAAATTTGATTGGATATAATAAAGTATAATCCATTTTAATTTGATTAAAAAATTGAAAAAACAAAAACTCCCCCACTTACTTGATTAAGTCGGTCATGAATGGTTTATTTTCCAAGTTGTTTTCTTCTTCCTTTGCTGTCCATTATTGCCGTGAAACAAGAGAAATAAAATACCAAAATTTGGTTTGATGAAATCAAAAAGGAAAGACAAAGAAATTCAAGGAAAAGCTTGGAATTTGGGAGATTAATAGGTAATCCTCTACAACCCAAGTTTGAAAATTAGTTTCATTTTTTTTTTGAATACTTAGAAATGTTATAGGGTTTCTTTGTTTTGTATAAATTTGGGGCTTTTGTTTGCGGTTGATGGAGAAGGAAGTTTATGCATGTGTGAAGTGTGGATTTAATGAAATTCGTATAATTTCATTCCAATTTGTTCAAATTTTTGTTGGACTAGATTGTTGCCATTATAGAGTTATTGATCCACTCTTAGATAGTCTAGAATTGTTCTAGAGTTGTTCATATGTGGTGGGACTCATTTGGTGATGGATTAACTAGATTAATCTTGTGTAAAATTAGATTTAAGCATGAAAAGTGGACTGTTTTTGCTCACTGATCAGACCTGGAATATCTGGAAATTTGGTGATGAAAAATATGTCTTATGAATATTTTGGATGTGTTTTGGGAGTTGGCACAATTTCCGGAAAGTGTTTCCGATTTGAAATAAGCGAAAACGGCCAAAAACGGCGTTACCGGGTGGATTTCGAGCCAACCGAGTGACGGCTGTGCAAACAGTGAATCCGTCACTATTTGGGCTGCCCATGAACTGCCCCGAGACTATTGGATCTGACCTAGGCAGTTTCCATAAGTGTCGAGTACTCGGTTCGGTCAAAAACGTATTTTAGGCAATTTTACGGAAAAATTATTTTCGTAAATGTTTCGCGAGTTTTCAACTTGTTTATGTCAATATTTGATATTGAATAAATAGGTTTAGGTGAAATATGAATAAATTATTCATATTAGATATTCAATAATTTATTCGGTATTTTTGAAAAAGTTTTAAAATACGATTTTGCCCAGACCCGCGCTTCCGTTGCGCCCCATCACCCAAAACCCCAACAAAAATGGTATCATAGCGGGTCTAATGCTTCATCCATTACATTATTCATGCTTGATATATGATATATAATCCAATTTTAATTTTCGTACATGCTTGAATAAATAGGATTTCGTGACGGATAGACCTAAACTTAGAGAGTACCACAATATGAAGTGTACTCGTTGAGCACTTGGGCAACGCGATATGAATAATATGGATTATTCATAATACTTCACCGGATTAAATGAGTTAATTCGGATCGTTTAATCATTAAACGATAACACTGCATTAGGGAATTTTTGTCCGATAATAATTATTGTGTATTTATATTTGATACATAATACGATTAGATACACATTAATTATTCGTCAAATGAGATTTTGACACATGTCATAAATATATGTATTTATTATTTAATGTAAATAAAATACATATATTTGTATAAATTAATTGTTTAATTATTTAATAGTTAAATAAATAAATAATTGATTTTTCAATCTTTATCCATTTATTATTAATTGAATAATACTTGGTGAATTTTGATTGGAAAACATGGCATGAATTGATTATGCTTTATATATGTCTAAATTTGATTGGATATAATAAAGTATAATCCATTTTAATTTGATTAAAAAATTGAAAAAACAAAAACTCCCCCACTTACTTGATTAAGTCGGTCATGAATGGTTTATTTTCCAAGTTGTTTTCTTCTTCCTTTGCTGTCCATTATTGCCGTGAAACAAGAGAAATAAAATACCAAAATTTGGTTTGATGAAATCAAAAAGGAAAGACAAAGAAATTCAAGGAAAAGCTTGGAATTTGGGAGATTAATAGGTAATCCTCTACAACCCAAGTTTGAAAATTAGTTTCATTTTTTTTTGAATACTTAGAAATGTTATAGGGTTCTTTGTTTTGTATAAATTTGGGGCTTTTGTTTGCGGTTGATGGAGAAGGAAGTTTATGCATGTGTGAAGTGTGGATTTAATGAAATTCGTATAATTTCATTCCAATTTGTTCAAATTTTTGTTGGACTAGATTGTTGCCATTATAGAGTTATTGATCCACTCTTAGATAGTCTAGAATTGTTCTAGAGTTGTTCATATGTGGTGGGACTCATTTGGTGATGGATTAACTAGATTAATCTTGTGTAAAATTAGATTTAAGCATGAAAAGTGGACTGTTTTTGCTCACTGATCAGACCTGGAATATCTGGAAATTTGGTGATGAAAAATATGTCTTATGAATATTTTGGATGTGTTTTGGGAGTTGGCACAATTTCCGGAAAGTGTTTCCGATTTGAAATAAGCGAAAACGGCCAAAAACGGCATTACCGGGTGGATTTCGAGCCAACCGAGTGACGGCTGTGCAAACAGTGAATCCGTCACTGTTTGGGCAGCCCATGAACTGCCCCGAGACTATTGGATCTGACCTGGGCAGTTTCCATAAGTGTCGAGTACTCGGTTCAGTCAAAAGCGTGTTTTAGGCAATTTTGCGGAAAAACGGTTTTCGTAAAAGTTTCGCGAGTTTTCAACTTGTTTATGTCAATATTTGATATTGAATAAATAGGTTTATGTGAAATATGAATAAATTATTCATATTAGATATTGAATAATTTATTCGATATTTTTGAAAAAGTTTTAAAATACGATTTCGCCCGGACCCGCGCTTCCGCTGCGCCCCATCTCCCAAAACCCCAACAACCTCATCGAGGTCAAGTCTACTCCCACTATATTTCTTGTGAAGGAATTCATTCTCTAGAAATTTAGCATTTCGTGAGACAAATATTTTTTGTTCATTTGGGACGTAGAACACGTATGCTCTTGAGTTCAAGGCATATCCTACAAACTTACATTTAACTGCCCTATCATCCAATTTGTTAGTTTGTGTGAGCTTAACATATGTGTCACATCCCCAAACTCTTAGATAACTAAGACTATGACGTTTCCCAGACCATATCTCATATGGTGTTTGACTAACAGTCTTGGAAGGAACTTAGTTTAGTAGTAGTGTTGCAGTTTTTAAAGCAAGACCCTAAAATGAAAGAGGTAGATCCGTGTCTGGCATCATTGATCGAACCATATCTAATAATGTCCGATTTCTCCTTTCGGAGACCCCTTTATGCTGTGGAGTTCACGGAGGAGTCCACTGGGAAACAATGCCATTTTCTCTCAAGTAATCTTGAAATGTGTCGCTTAAGTATTCACCACCTCGGTCAGACCTTAGTGACTTAATACTTTTATTAAGCTGGTACCACATAAGGTACACATACCCATATCGCGAGTGATCAACGATAAAGGTAATGAAGTAGGAGAATCCACCTCTAGCGGTGACTGACATTGGTCCGCATACATCAGAGTGTATGAGTTCTAATGTCTCCGCTGCACGATGTCATTTACCTTTGAAGGGTAATTTGGTCATTTTACCAAGTAAACAAGACTCACAAGTTCCATAAGGTTCATATTTGAAGGGTCTGAAATACCCATGCTTATATAGCTTAGTTAATCTTGTTTCATTGATATGACCTAAGCGACTGTGCCATAGAAGTGATTCATTGAGATTATTCGAGTTAACGTTGTATATATTAGAGGTTGAACATTCTTTGTTAGTTTATAAGACATAGATACCATTATTCAAAATATCATCTCCATATTTTATTCATTGAAATAAATAGAACATTCATTACAACTTATTAGGCATGAAAAGCCTTTATTACATAAAGAAGAAATTGAAATGATGTTCTTTACAAGAGAAGGTACATAAACATAATCTTCTAAGTCTAAAACTAAACCATTCGACAAAACTAATGAATAAGTCCACACGCACAATGCAGCTAGTTTTTCTCCATTACCCATGCGTAAGTCAACCTCCCAATGACAGAGTCTCCTACTGTTTCTCAAGCTTGCACATTGTTACACAAGTGAGTCCCACAACCGGTGTCAAGCACCCAAGTAGAAGGTTCAGAGTTTTGAGAATATAGTTCAATCATATACAACATACCTGAAGCATTGGGCTTCTTGGCCTCTTGGGCTTCCCTAGCTTCCTTGGCTTTCATGGATCTGCAGTCTTTCTTCCAATGACCCTTTTCTTTCCACAAAAGAAACATTTCCCATTTCCCTTTTTCTTCTCCACCTTACCATTGGGCTTTAGGTGATCTGGAGCCTTGGCCTTGCCCTTATTTTTCTTTTGACCTTGTGGCTTCAGGTCCGTACCCGTAAGCATGACGGAGGTTTTAAGCTCCGGTTTCAAGTCCTTATCTGCTTGCTTTATCAGATTGTGCAATTCTGCTAAAGTAGCTTCTTTATTAGACATATGAAACTGCATAATAAAGTTAGAGAAGTATTTTGGTAAGGACTGAAGAATTAGATTGTGACCTATCTCATGATCCATGATGAACCCGAGGTTGGCTAATTTTTCAATGTGGCCAATCATCTTAAGCATATGTCCACTAACAGATCCTTCCTTATACCTTGTTTGGAATAAGGCACATGACACTTGAAATCTCACGGTATGAACGGAAGTTGCATACAACTCCTTCAAGTGAAAGATGATGGTTTGAGCATCCATATCTTCGTGAGCTTTCTGAAGTTCGTCCGACATAGAGCCAAGCATTATGCAAACTGCTTGCTCATCATCATCGACGTGTTTCTTCCAAGCATCAAATGTATTTTGGTCAGCATCTTCTGCGGGTTCAGGGGGAAATGTTCTTTCAAGAACATAGAAAATCTTTTCTTGTCGTAAGACAATTTTAAGGTTTCTAAACCAGTCATTGTAGTTGTCCCCTTTGAGCTTATACTCATCAAGGATGGAACGAAGTGATATTCTGTTTGCCATTTGATTGTTTGTGAAATATTTTAACCCACATGTTAAGAGAGAATGTTAAAATTAGGAATATGTTTTCATTAATGTTTCATAATAACATGGGATTTTAATATTATGAAGTTGCTCCCACTCAGTTATTTTAAAATTTTAATCAAATCGCATCATCCCCAATATGATGGATTTCTTGTGGGCAAGGATCCCATTATCATCATTTCACAACTCCGACTAGGGCTGGTCATTATAAAATACGATAATTAGGTAGGTTCCCAACCAATTTATGATATAAATCACAATTCCTTGATCATTGGGTTGGGCAATCAAACATGCCATAGCTTATGCTAGTCCTTGTGGACACCCAATCTTTTCCACTAAGTTATAAGACCACGCCTAAGGGTCGCTGCTGTAGGCACTGTATTTTTGCATATAAGTCCCGATGATGAGTCTCACATGGAGACACTACCTCTTTAAGTTGTGGAAGTCGATGGGAAACGGACGTCGGAAGGGAAAAGTCAGAAATTGATATCTTGTTGGACTAAATTCATTTGCTTAGCTGCGGGTTCGCTCGTTGGACCTCTGTTTTAAAATTCATCCTTAGCCCACACACCACCTAGCCACACACCAAGCCCACCAAAAAGAACCAAACCCACGCCCAAATCCCCTTAGCTCACGCCCAAACCCATTAAAACACATCCAAAATAATAAATCCACACATTAAACACATGTTGAAATCCAAATAAATCACCTTCCGAATTAAAAGAATCAAATCAAATCATATAAATCACATTCCTAATCCAATTAAATCACCTTCCTAAACTAAATCAAATCAAATCAAATCAAATCAATTTACCTTCCTAAAATGAAGAGATCATTTCCTTATGATACACAAATTAAAATATATCCCAATAATTGCAATATTATTTCCCTATTCACATAAGGTAAACCCCAACCCTTGAATATAAAAAGAAGCACAAACCCAACTCTTTGAACCCTGGAATTCATGCCTAAAACCTCATAGCATTCACTTCTCTCCTCTAATTCATCTCTCTCTCCTCGTCTTCACGCCTCTCTCCTCTCTTTAAAACAGAAAGCACAAACAATAACAAAGAAACCCTAAACCTGCCCACAGCCCTCACGTAGCCAACAGCCCTCTCATCAAACTCACTAAACACCACGCAGCCTTACATGTGAATCACACTCACTCATCACACCCTCACGCAAACACCTTTTCACTCACACAGGCCATGACACCTTAAACAACAAACAAAACGCACTAAGACAGAACAACAAACCCCATTGCCACACACATAAACCCTAGCAAACACTCACTCATCACAGCCTCACGCACACACTGACTCAACACACAGCCTCACGCACACACTCACTCAACACAGCCTCACGCACACACTCACTCATCACAGCCTCACGCACACACTCACTCAACACACAGCCTCACGCACACTCACTCAACACATAACCCTCACGTACCCATATTCCACTCATCACAGCCTTCACCGATTCATACACAGGTCACGCACTGCCCTACTAATACTCACGTCATCATCTCTCTCTTTTTATTCAAGTACTATACGCTAAACACCCATAGCCAACTGCCAAAACAAATACCCTAAAATCAGTCCCAAAACAGCCCCCATGATCGAATAACCAGCCCTGAAAATAGTCCCAAAAATAACCCAAAACAGTCTCTAAATCACACCCAAAACCGTGACCTAATAACCCTAAAATAGTCCTGAGAAAACAGCAGCAAAGTCGATCCAAAACAGTGAAGAAATCGATAAAAAATAGCGGAACAGCGAGGGAAAATATCGAACCAGTGAACCAGAAAAGTTACGGAGCATTAACCCTTCCAGCGACGTCCCAACGCACTCCCGAGAAGCGACTTAAAAGGTAAGACCTGATGGCACCCTTTGTCATATTTTATTTTGTCGTCCTGGAAACAGAATGCTTGGTTGGACGTGGAATACGTCCAACCAGTTATGCGAAGTCCTACAGTGAAAACAGCCAAATACTTTGGTCATATACTTATTGTTCCGCATTTATTTCGTATTATTAGTCTTTTATTATTTCGCTTTTAATTTACGTTTATTGTTGCTTTATATTTCCGCATTTATTAATTTAATGAGTTCATGAGATTGAGTGCTTACCGTTATTTCGATTTACTTTTATGCATGTAAACTTAGATATAGGTTGTATGCGAACTTAGACATAGGTTATTCTTGCATGTGCATGTTGCGTAAACTTGGTTATATTATCGCATAAATCCATTCATTACAAGTGGCATAAGTAAATGACCATTCTGAACCCAACGGTATAAGGTCTTCCCTTGCGAGGGGTGAGTGCGGCCTTAAATCATTTTCCCAGTTCACACTAGGTGGCGACTCCATGTTATTTCTCCGGTTTAGTTCCCCCGTGGGCTACTCCGTACTCCCAACCGGGCCGCGAGCCCGGAATAGCATCGCCGATTTCTGTGTCCTACAATCTGGCGACTCCACTGGGGATAGAGAATCGGCCCCGAAATAATGTCTTGTAATGTTTGTGATTTTTATTTTAGTTAACCGTGTCTACAGTGAGTTGAAGGGGTTTAATCAAAGGCATTATTAGAGCTAGGTAATGGTTTGGTGTCTTCTTTCATTCATTACTTTTCTATGGCTGAAAGGAAAAGATGTGAAGGCATCTAGATAATCATTTACCCGAGGCTTACCGTGATGGACTAATTTGGAGGACCTATTGTTTATTCCTGTCACCAAGGTGATAAGAGCCTAAGAGGCTAGGGTATTTAAGAGAGTTCGCTCCACCCTCCCTCTGGGGAATCTTCAATAAGAAATTCATTTCACAGTCATTCATGTATCATCACTCATTGGCACGTACCATAGGGTATAAAAAAGGTGCGCTCACTTGGTCGTCCGAACCCTTGAGTGGGGAGACCTAGTTGTGGGCAACCCTTCACCGGCGGAAGCCTTTATCCATACTCCTATAAACCTGCATGTGAACCATAGTCATATATCCTATAGAAGTTGCCCATTTATGCTTTTGATAACCACTTGCATCTCATGCATACACGCATCATGTTAACCCCGTGTCTTAAAAGCCATCATAGATATCTGTTGGGTTAGGAAAAATAAGACTTTTCAAAGAAGAGTTTAGCAAACATGGATATTTGGAAAAAGGAAACCGAAAAACAGAAAAATTTACGGCAATGATAGAAAGACCATTGAGAAAAAAAATAGAAAAAAAAAGAGAAAAAAAAATTGCTTGTTTTTAGTCCTTAATAGTTAGGCGTAAGTCCAATAATGCAAATGTTTGCTTTAGGGAGAAATCTTAGAAACGATAAACTCTTGATGTGCTTTAATCTGATACTTTGAGTAATTGATCTATGTTAGACTCGTAAGCACTTGATTATGGTTCTTAGTAGTGAAAACTTGAGTAGTTAGGAAAGTGACTAGTTGAAGAAATTGTAGGTCGGTGAATGACCGTTCGCCTAAATGTCTATCCTGATTTGCTTGTGTTATGATGTGTGGTATGGTTGAAAATAAAAGAAAAGTCTCTGAAGAAGAAAATTAAACCACCTATAACCGATAAGCGTGAAGCTACCCATGGGCGAGTATTAGGACCACCATGAGGAGAAATGCTACCTTAAAGGGTAGGTGTGTTGAAAGAAAAGAAAGAAAAAAAAAGAAAAAAAAAGAAAAGAAGAAAAAGAAGTTCAGAGTGAAAAGAAAAAAAGAAAGAGATTAAAGAGAAAGAAAACCAAACCACATTGAGCACAGAAAAGCAACTGCAGACATAATTGAGACATCTAGGTTGGTTTGACCCATCGATCCCATTTTTTGACAAAATCGTCGAGTTGGCTTACCTGGGGATGAATCTGCAAAAGAACCTTTGCACACACACACTTTGAGTCTGGCTTAGATCATTTATTCAAATACTTGGATTTGGGTTGCATTGAATGTTTTGAAGGTTCTCTGGTTTCACTACTGAGCATTCTTTGAGGACAATGATATGTATAACTATTGGGACTATTTGGTAGCTTGAAATATAGTATGATGATATGGAACGCCACATCATGTGGCTCACCTTGACCTAGTGCAAACAGCGGATAGCAGAAAGCTAAACCAAGACTGGGGGCGACCAGTCTACCACCCCGCAAATGAGGGACATAACGGGAACTTGAGCTATGAGACAAAAGAAAACTAAGCAATCACCAGAAGGGAACTGACAGAAAGAAACTGTAAACAGACCCAGGGGCGACCAAAGACAGTTATAGACGAAGGACACCAAGGAGCACAAGGAAGACCTAACCCATCGGAATAGGTAACACATCCATGCATACATGCATACACGTCACATGCAAGTATTTTTTTTGTTTTTTTTTGTTCGCATGTTTTGAAGAAAAAGAAAAGCGGCAAAGACAAACAGTTCGGGAACAAAGCCTAGGGAATAAAAGCCCACAATTAATTCAGTTCGGGAATAAAGCCCACAGTCAACATAAGTTTGGGAATAAAGCCCCCATTCTGTACAGCCCGGGGAACAAAGCCCACAGTCAGCATAGTTCGGGAACAAAGCCCAGGGAATAAAGCCCACAATTAATTCAGTTCGGGAATAAAGCCCACAGTCAACATAAGTTTGGGAACAAAGCCCAGGGAATAAAGCCCACATTCAGTACAGCTCGGGAACAACGCCCACAGTCAGCATAGTTCGGGAACAAAGCCCAGGGAATAAAGCCAACAATTAATTCAGTTCGGGAATAAAGCCCACAGTCAACATAAGTTTGGGAACAAAGCCCAGGGAATAAAGCCCACATTCAGTACAGCCCATGGAATAAAGCCCACAGTCAGCATAGTTCGGGAACAAAGCCCAGGGAATAAAGCCCACAATTAATTCAGTTCAGGATTAAAGCCCACATTCAACATAAGTTTGGGAACAAAGCCCAGAGAATAAAGCCCACATTCAGTACAGCTCGAGAACAACGCCCACAGTCAGCATAGTTCGGGAATAAAGCCCACAATTAATTCAGTTCGGGAATAAAGCCCACAGTCAACATAAGGTCGGGAATAAAGCCCAGGGGAACAAAGCCCACTCTCCACACCGTTCGGGAACAAAGCCCACTCTCAACACAGCTCGGGAATAAAGCCCAGGGGAGCAAAGCCCACAATCTACACAATTCGGGAACAAAGCCCATACTTAACACAGTTCGGGAATAAAGCCCAGGGGAAAAAGCCCTATCTTAACACAGTTCGGGAACAAAGCCTAGGGGAATAAAGCCTTATCTTAACACAGTTCGGGAACAAAGCCCGGGGAACAAAGCCCACTTTCAACACAGCTCGGGAATAAAGCCCAGGGGAATAAAGCCCACTTTCAACACAGTTTGGGAACAAAGCCCTATCTTAACACAGTTCGGGAACAAAGCCCAAGGGAATAAAGCCCTATCTTAACACAGTTCGGGAACAAAGCCCAGGGGAATAAAGCCCACTTTCAACACAGCTCGGGAATAAAGCCCAGGGGATTAAAGCCCTATCTTAACACAGTTCGGGAACGCCCAGGGGAACAAAGCCATATCTTAACATAGTTCGGGAACAAAGCCCAGGGGAATAAAGCCCTATCTTAACACAGTTCGGGAACAAAGCCCATGGGAATAAAGCCATATCTTAACACAGTTCGGGAATAAAGCCCGGGGGAATAAAGCCCACTTTCAACACAGCTCGGGAATAAAGCCCTATCTTAACACAGTTCGGGAACAAAGTCCGGGGAATAAAGCCCTATCGTAACACAGTTCGGGAATAAAGCCCAGGGGAACAAAGCTCTATCTTAACACAATTCAGGAATAAAGCCGAGGGGAATAAAGCCCTATCTTAACACAGTTCAGGAACAAAGCTCATATTCAATACAGTTTGGGAACAAAGACCAAATGTCAAAGCATCTCAGGATAACAAGTAAGTTAAGCAACAGCTGGCGAGCCAGGTAAGTAAAAATACATTGCATAACTTTGATAGGATTGTCATTGTCACACACTGCACAAGTCCCATCAAAGTAGGGGCGACTGTAGGCACTACATTTTTGCATATAAGTCCCGATGATGAGTCTCACATGGAGACACTACCTCTTTAAGTTGTGGAATTCGCGGGAAACAGACGTCAGAAGGGAAAAGTCAGAAATTGATATCTTGTTGGACTAAATTCGTTTGCTTAGTTGCGGGTTCGCTCGTTGGACCTCTGTTTTAAAATTCATCCTTAGCCCACACACCACCAAGCCAAACACCAAGCCCACCAAAAAGAACCAAACCCACCCTCAAATCCCCTTAGCTCACGCCCAAACCCATTAAAACACATCCAAAATAATAAATTCACACATTAAACACATGTTGAAATCCAAATAAATCACCTTCCCAAATTAAAAGAATCAAATCATATCATATAAATCACATTCCTAATCCAATTAAATCACCTTCCTAAACTAAATAAAATAAAATCAAATCAAATCAATTTACCTTCCTAAAATGAAGAGATCTTTTCCTTATGATACACAAAATAAAAGATATCCCCATAATTGCAATATAATTTCCCTATTCTCATAAGGTAAACCCTTACCCTTGCCTATAAAAAGAAGCACAAACCCAACTCTTTGAACAATGGCATTCACGCCTAAAACCTCCTAGCATTCATTTCTATCCTCTAATCTGTCTCTCTCTCCTAACCTTCATGCCTCTCTCCTCTCTTTAAAACAGAAAGCACAAACAATAATAAAGAAACCTAAAACCTGCCCACAGCCCTCACGTAGCCAATAGCCCTCTTACGAAACTCACTAAACACCACGCAGCCTTACATGTGAATCACACTCACTCATCACAGCCTCACGCACACACCCTCTCACTCACACAGACCATGACACCTTAAACAACAAACAAAACACACTAAGATAGAACAACAAACCCCATTACCACATGTTGGGATCTCTCTAAGTCTCGAGGATCGATTCAAGCATAGAAACAACATGTGAATACATTCAAGGAGGTGCGGAATACTTACATTGAGCGGTTGAGCGATGCGACGAACAAAAAACTCCAAAATTCCTCCAAGGTGGCTCACGGTTTTGCTGCAGTTTTTGTCCTCCATGGATTCGGCAATGGTGATCCCTCCAAGCTCCAAGCTTTGTGTGATTCCATGCTCACAAGTGCGGTTTCCCTATCACCTTCACAAGACCCCGAATGTGTGCTAGCACATGGTGATTTTGCCACAAAATCACCATGGCTTCTCCTTCAAGTTCACGGCAGAAACCAGAAAATGAAGAGAGAAAGATGGCCTCCAAGCCGAGAATGAGAGAGGGGGAGAGAGAGAGAATGGTGTTCGTTGTTACAAAAATTAGTAATTGATTTTCTAAAAATCAAATACATATTTTGCCACCAAAAAAGTCAAAGCAATAAAGCCTTCAACCACTTCCATCAATCAATCAAGTGACAAGTTGTCACATCACTCAAAGTGACTAATGATTTGATACTTGATGTGACTAGTGATTTGACGTTTGATGTGACTTGCGGGCCGCACTTAAATTCGAAATACGAGTGCGCTCAAAAACACTCCCGGGCTCGGGTTCGCTAATTCCAAATTAATGAATTTTCCGTTGCGACGTAATTAAATAATTATGCCTAGCAAAATCACTATTCACATCGCTAACGAATTAATTCTAAATTAACTCGTTTGCCCGAATTAAAATCTAATTTCAATTCCGTGTCGAAATCCAATTTCGTATAATATATCGAATATATTATTTTATCGATTAATTCCAAATTAATAATTCTCTCTCTTTAATTAATATTTTATTCCATATAAAATATGTCTGTAATTAATCCCAGATTAATTTTCTCTCTCTTCTAATTAATCCCAGATTAATTAAAGTGCGAGTCATACATCATCGGTGAATCTTCGGGAAGCGACCCATGAGATCCCCGGATATGTTGGCAGTAACTACGGTCGTCGGACTATCCAAACACGTAAGTACCTAGTACTACGTTTGTACCGATTTACAAGACAAGGTTGGCTTCTAGCAAAGCGCCATGCCTACCCAATTCTCCAGAAATATCCTTATAGGAATATGTGATCTATATCAAGCGTAGTATACCGTAGTATTGTGTATGTCGATCCAGTATCAGATTAGTCACGTGCTAGGTCTGGGGCTGGAATTGTGTCTGCCCCGTACGAAGCACATATCGGATGTCTGGCAACTGGTGTCCCGATAACTGCAGTACATAAGAGAACCAGTACCGTATCCTACGTGATCATCATCTCCACTATGACTGGAGTGATACTTCCATCTCGACATCACACCCAATACACTACGATTCTCAATATACCCAGAAGAGGCGTACACAGAACCCTGTTAAAGCCCTGGACGACCAAAACCAAAGTATATTGATTGTCGCAAGTATTAGCGGTGCAAGTCTCAGGTTAAGACCAAATACACTTACCCTGATTCAGACTTCCATAGACACATAGTCATACTACCAATGGAATTTCGAGGGGTCTATCCAGAGCGAAGCTGTTTTCCGTACCATCCGTAAAACACAACCTCCTACTACACTTGCATGAGTATCTTATACCCCAAATATATGAGAACTATGTCATTATGCCCTCACAACTCGCACAAGTGTAATACTAGTCTATTCCGCATTATCGATGTCCAATATCGATAATACTACGACTAGGGATATTTAATGATTAAACCTTCCTGGATTGATACTCTCTCATATCATCTCAATCCAGGAACTAATCATATGGACCTCCTATCATTTATACATCTTGGTGATCTAATCACAAATGATAAGAGAGAAATCTCATTTGTCACATAGTTAATTTGTAAAACAACACCATGATCTATACAAATAGTGACGCTATGGGTCATAACTGTCCAACAATCTCCCACTTGGCCTAGAGCCAGTCACTCGAGTGTCCTACACCCGAACTATGTACGGTTCGCTCAAATTACTGAGAAAAGACTTTCGTCAGCGGATTTGCATGACTATCATCTGATGCGATTTATTCGATCATCACATTGCCACAATGTATGATCCGAACGAATCAGATAAATATCGAATTATTTATCTGGATCGTTGATGAGACCATTAATTCTTTAGCCTGCGCTGTAGCCTAGCTCAGCTGCTAACAGAACTATATCTAATCTAATTAGATTTATTATCAATCCAGAAGGGTTCTATTGTTGCCTCAGCTGCATCAATAATACACTTGTGTTGTTTATTCTGTAACAGTATCTTGCTTGGAAGATTTCCAGCTTACTATTCCGGTATTCAAACTTTATAGTACCTTTGTTACGACTTATAGTCGTTATTATCGGTTAGGAGACTTGCAACAGTGAACTCAGTCACTTCAAGTTCTCCTTCTCCATAGTATAAGATAGCATCCTTAGTTCTCTAAGATACTGAAGGATGTCCTTAACATTAATCCAGTGACTATCACTTGGATTGGCCTGATTGTGACTCTATATGCTCAAAGCGTATGAGACACCAGGTCACGTACATTTTTCAATGTACGAGTTCTCGGAGAGTGCTAACAACTTTAAATCTAACCAGTAGATCTTTATTCCTAGAATAAAGGTTGTTTCTCCCAGGAATTCTACGGAGAATTTTCATGAAAGCCAAGCTTTCACCGATCGTTTTATGGGAATTTCATTTCTAAGAAATGATTTGTCATCATTATGCAGGACATTCATTTTCAGTGCGCTCCCATTAACCTCCTTATATACACAAGAATCATTTTCTTTTTGAATTAAATCATACATTATTATGATTACATCAAAACGATAATTCTAAGAACTCAATGCTTGCTTCAATCCATCCAAGGATCGAATAACCTGCAAACCTAGTTTGCTTGTTATGGTACGACAAAATCGTCAGGATGTTGTAAACATCCTCCAAAAGGTTTCCGTTAAGGAAAGCGATTTTGGCATTCCAGCTGCCACATTTCATAAATGAAATATGCAGTATCAGCAAGCATTATCCAAATGGATTTAACCATGGCAACAGGTAAAAAGGTTTCGTCGTAATCGACACAATGTTGATAACGATACCTTTTCGCTACAAGCCTAGCTTAGTACGTTGGTATGTTGCCTTCCACGTATGTCTTCCTTGAAGACTTATATAGTACCAATACGCACAATGCCTTGCGGTACATCAACTAGTATCCAAACTTGGTTGGTATACATGGAATCCATTTCGGACTTCATGGCACTTTGCCATAATAGGGAGTCGATACCTTGTATCACTACCTCATACGTAGTCAGTTCGTGTTCCTCAATAAGATTGACATCTTTATGAGGTGAGATCAGAAACCCATACCCCAGGTTATTTTCTGACTCTCTCCGACTTTCGCGGCTTTTGTGTATTCGAATATTATTGGTATAGTTTCATCCTTGATGAACTATTTGTGTTCCATTAAGGAATAGGTGTCAGGAATAGTATTACTCCGATTTTCATCGAGTTTTACTTTCCTCCCACTTACCACTGCATATAGGTATTCCTCTTAGGAAAACCGCATGGCGAGCAACAATTACATTGTTCTCTTGTGAGTTGTATAAGTACTATACTTTGATTTCCCTAGGATAACCTACAACTTAGGCACTTATCCGATTTGGGTTTTAGTTTGGTATCATCCAAACATATGCCGAGCATACCCAAATCTTCAGGATTGAGAAAACTCTGTTTCTTTCCAGTTCATATCTAATATGTAGTCTGTCAAACAGATTTTTATGGAACCTTATTCTAAATAAGTTCTGCACTGTTTATGCGTATCCGTTGAAGGAAATGGTAGCTCAGAGCGACTCATGATTAACCTTATCATGTCCAACAAAACTCGGTTTATCCGTTCGGACACACCGTCAAATTGACGTGTTCCGGGAGGAGTCGTAATTGAAAGAATACTATACTCTTTCAAGTATTTGAGAAACTTATTGCTTAAGTATTTTCATCATGGTCTAATCGTGGTGTTTAATACTTTAGCCGATCTGTTTGTCTATTTCGTGTAGAAACTCTAGAAGATTCTTATTTGTGTTTCAAAGAAAACACATAACCATAACGTGATGCCACATCCGTAAAGGTCACAAAATATTCATATCCACCTCTAGCCTAGCTAGATATGGGCCCACTTACGTCACTATGACCAATGGCTAACAGATCGGTGACACTTACACTTTTACCAAGTAAATAGTGTTTCAGGCACTTTGCCCAATACATTAGATTCGTAGACATTATTTGAATAGAATCAAATTTGTCCTAGTACCCACTCTTCGAAAGTGTGGATATACGAGTCTTGTTTAATTCTGTCCCAGACGACAATGCCACAATTAAGTTTCAACTGATTAATTCAGTTTGAGCTATTTGTTTGTCATGTCATACGTTTGAGATTTATTTATATTCAAAATATAAATACTGTTATTCACATCTAACGTGTTTATCTCAATATCATCTTTATAAAATGAAATACTTTAGTGTTCTAGAATATAAGGGTATACTCGCAACGGGTTAAACCCTGATATAGAGATAATGTATCTAGTCAAACTACTTACATTTTAACAGTTTCCTAATTAAGTACACACCCGAAGGGTAGTTCCTAAACTTAGGTATCTACTGTTAAAACAGCGACTTTCGTCCCATTTTCATTCGCATATTAAATCTCAACTGAAATCAGTATCCTGCTCATAGCAGATTCTGCACACCAGTACATATTTATGTATCACACTAAGTATCTAAAATCCAATTTTAATACTAGTCTTGAACATATTTTATGGAAAAATATATTTGAAGTCGGAGCCTTGCACCGTTCTCATTCCTTCATGTCTGCCTTGTCCATATGGCAGTCACACTTCCGTGTCTCCGTTTGCCACAATTTAGGCAACCAATAGTTCAAGATACCATTGTAGAGTTTCAATCAAGTCCCAAGGATCACAAACATGCATAAAAACGAGTTGAATACATAAAGGAGTAAGGCGGAATTCATACTCACATTGAATGGGTTTTGATGAAATGAAGAACACAAGCCTTCAAGCTTCTCAAACTCGCGATAATGGAGCTCCTTGTGCTGCTGGACTGCTCGGTTTTGAGGCTGTCTTCCTCTCCAAGATTCGGCCATGCATGGACTCCATTGAAGCTCCAAGCTTCAAGCTTTCCAAGCTCACAAATTCGTTTCCCTATCACCATAATATAACCCAAGGTGTGCTAGCACTACTCTTCTTCATTTGCTTCTCAAATTTTGAACGGCAAACCAGAAGAAATTTTTGAAGAAATCGGCTTGAAGCCGAGAGGGAGAGGAAGATGAAAAGAGAGGGAAAATGAGAAAACCGTGAGTGGTAAGTGAGAGAGAGAGAAAATGATTTATGGTTTATATATTTATTTTATTTTCAAAAAACAAAAACAAATATATAAATCATATTTCATATATATCAAAAGTTAAAAAAGCAAAAGTCTATTAATGCTTTTCATCATTTCTACTTTTTACTTTAAGTCACATCACATCACTTTAATAAAGTGACATGTTGTCAAGTCACATCACTCAAAGTGACAATTGATTTGACGATTGATGCGACTAGCGATATGACGCGCGATTTGACTTGCGTGCCGCACTCGAATTCGAAATGCGAATGCGCTCGCAAATAATCACGGGCTCGGGTTCGCTAATTCCAAATTAACGAATTTTCCGTCGCGTCGTAATTAAAATGATTACGCCTAGCGAAATCACTATTCACGTCACTAACGAATTAATTCTAAATTAATTCGTTCGCCCGAATTAAAATCTAATTTTAATTCCGCGTCGAAATCCAATTTCTTTATAATATATCGAATATATTAATTTTACCGATTAATTCCAAATTAATCGTTCTCTCTCTTTAATCAATATTTTATCCGAGATAAAATATCTCCGTAATTAATCCCAGATTAATTTTCTCTCTCTTCTAATTAATCTTCTCTCTCTACTAATTAATCCCAGATTAATTATAGTGCGAGTTATACATCATCGGTGAATCTTCAGGAAGCGACCCATGAGATCTCCGGATATGTTGGCAGTAAATACGGTCGTCGGACTATCCGAACACGTAAGTACCTCGTACTACATTTATACCGATTTACAAGACAAGGTTGGCTTCTAGCAAAGCGCCATGCCTACCCAATTCTCCAGAAATATTCTTACAGGAATATATAGATCTGTATCAAGCGTAGTATACCGTAGTATTGTGTATATCGGCCCAGTATCGGATAGTCACGTGCTAGGGCTGGGGCTGGATAAGTGTCTGCCCCGTCCGAAGCACATGTCAGATGTCTGGTAACTAGTCTCTATAATCGGATATATATGACCTTGTCATAATATCCCGATGGCCGGCCAGCACTTAAGAGCACTAATACCGTATCCTGCGTGACATCATCTCCACTATGACTGAAGTGATACTTCTGTCTCGACATCACACCCAATACACTACGACTCTCTGATAAACCCGGAAGCGGTGTACGCAGAACCGGTTAAAGCCCTGTACCACCAAGACCAAAGTCTACCGATTATCGCAAGTATTAGCGATGCAAGTCTCAGGTTAAGACTATACACACATACCCTGATGTCGGACTCCCATAGACACATAGTCAAAATACCAATGGGATTCCGAGGGGTCTATCCAGAGCGAAGCTGTTTCCCGTACCATCGGTGAAACACAACCTCCTATCGCACTTGCATAAGTATCCAATACTTAAATATATGAGAACTATGTTGTTGTGCCCTCACAACGCGCACAAGTGCAATACTAGCCTATTCCGCATTATCGATGTCATGTCTCGATAATACTCCGGCTAGGGATATTTAAATGATTAATCCTTCGGGGATTGATACTGTCTCATATCATCTCAATCCAGGAACTAATCATATGGACCTCTCTTCATTTATACATATATGGTGATCTAATCACAAATGATGAGAGTGCAATTTCCTTGTCACATAGTTAATTTGTACAACAACACCGTGATCTGTACAAATAGTGACGCTATGGGTCATATTATCCAACAATCTCCCACTTGGCACATAGCCAGTCACTCGAGTGTCTAACACCCGAACTATGTACGGTTCGCTCAAATTGCTGAGGAAAGGGTTTCGTCAGCGGATTTGCGTAATTATCTTTTGACGCGATTTATACGATCATCACATCGCCACGATGTATGATCCGAACGAATCAGATAAATATAGAAGTATATATCTGGATCGTCGATGAGACCATTAATTCTTTAGCCTGTGCTGACACCTAGCTCAGCCGCTAACAGAACTATATCTAATCTGATTAGATTTATTATTGATCCAAATGGCTTCTATTGCTGCCTCAGCTGCAGCAATAATCCGCATTTGTTGTTAATTCGGCAACAGTTATCTTGCTCGGAATATTTCCAGCTTACTGTCCCGTTATTCAAACTTTATAGTACCGCAGTATTTACCGGTTTGGAAACTTGTAGCAGTGATCCTAGTCACTTCAAGTTCTCATTTTCCATAGTTTAAGATAGCATCTTTAGTTCTCTAAGATACTAACAGATGTTCTTAACATCAATCCAGTGACTGTCACTTGGATTTACCCGATTGTGACTCCATATGCTCGAAGCGTATGAGACACCAAATCAAGTACATTTTAAATGTACAATTTCCCAGAGAGTGTTAACAACTCCAAATCTATCCCAGTAGATCTTTATTCCTTGAATAAAGGTTGTTACTCCCCAGAATTCTACGGAGAATTTCTTATGAAAGCCAAGCTTTCACCGATTGCTTTATGGGAATTTCATTTCCAAGAAATGACATATTATCATTATTTTACAGGACATTCATGTCAGTGCATTCCCACTAACCCTTTTATATATACACAAGAATCATTTCGTTTTGAATTAAATCATACTCCATTATGATTACATCAAAACGACAATTCCTAGAACCTATGCTTGCTTCAATCCAAACATGGATCGAATAACCTGCAAACCATGTTTGCTTGTTATGGTACGATAAAACCGACAGGATGTTATAAACATCCTCCGAAAGGTTTCCTTTTCAGGAAAGCGATTTTCGTTAAGCTGACATATTTCATAAATGAAATACACAGCTTTAGCAAGCATTATCCAAATGGATTCATAATGGCAACAGGTTAAAGGTTTCGTCGGAATCAACACAATATTGATAACTCTACATTTTCTATACAAGCCTAGCTTAGTACGTTGGTATGTTGCCTTCCATGTATGTCTTCCTTGAAGACTTATAAAGTACCAATAGGCACAATGCCTTATGGTACATCAACTAGTATCTAAACTTGTTGATATACATGGAATCCATTTTGGACTCATGACACTTTGTCATAATAGGGAGTCGATACCTTGTATCACTACCTCATACGTAATCAGTTGGTGTACCTTAAAAGATTAACATCTTTATGAGGTGAGATCAGAAACCCATACCCAGGTTGTTTTTGACTCTCTCTGATCTACGTGGTTCTTGTGTACTCGAAGATTAGTGGAATAGTTCATCATTGATGAACTATTATGTTCCATTAAGGACTTCGTGCCTTGAACAGTATTACTCCGATTTTCATCGAGTATCACTATCCTCCCACTGACCACTGCATATCGGTATTCCTCTCAGGAAAAACCGCATGGTGAGCAACAATCACATTGTTCTCATGTGAGATTTATAAGTACTATACTTATGGTTTCCCTTAGGATAACCTATATTGGCACTTATCCAATTTGGGTCCTTAGTTTGGTATCATCCAAACGTTATGCCTGGCATACCCAAATTACAGGAATGAGAAACCCCGTTTCTTTCCTGTTTATATCCTATATGACATCTGTCAAACAGATTTATATGGAACCTTATTTTAAATAAGTTTTGCACTGATAATACATATCCTTTAGAAGGAAATGGTGGCTCAGAGCGACTCATGATTAGCCTTATCATGTCTAACATGATTCGTTAATCCGTTCGGACACACCGTCACTTTGACGTGTTCCGAGAGGAGTCCTCATTTGAAAGAATACTATACTCTTTCAAGTATAAAAGAAACTTATTGCTTAAGTATTTTCCATTACGGTCTTACCGTGACGGTATAATACTATAGCCGATCTGTTTGTCTATTTCGTGTCGAAACTCTAAAAGTTTCTGATTTGTGTTCTTCAAAAGAAACACCATAACCATAACGTGATGCCACATCCGTTAAGGTCACGAAATATTCATGTTCACATCTAGCCTAGCTAGATATGGGCCCACTAACTTCACCATGAATAGGGCTAACAGATCGGTGGCTCTTACACTATTACCAAGTAAACAGTGTTTTAGGTACTTACCTAACAAACTAGATTCGTAGACTTTATTTGAATAGTCAAATCAGTCCTAGTACCCACTCTTCAAAAGTGTGGATATACGAGTCTAGTTTAATTGCGTCTAGAAAATAATGCCACAAATAAGTCTCTATTGATCAAATCAATTTGAGCAATTATTTGTCATTTTATATGTTTGAGATTTTATTTATATTCAAAATATAAATTCTGTTATTTACATCTAATGTATTTATCTCAGTATCATCTTTATATAATAAAACACTTAGTGTTCTATAATATAAAGGTTTATCCACAATGGATTAAGCACTGATACTGAGATAATGTTTCTAGTCAAACTAGTTACATTATAACAGTTCCTAATTTAAGTACACA